>CASHTH010002268.1:0-17062 GCA_030341885.1 Geodia barretti
CTTCGGTGATGCGCAGGTCGTTGCCCGGGGCGGTGCCGGTGGACAGGGCAAAGCGGAGGGCGTCGGTGCCGTAGCGGTCGATGAGTTCCAGGGGGTCCATGGTATTGCCCCGGGTCTTGCTCATCTTGTCGCCGTTGGCGTCGCGAATCAGGCCGTGGAGGTACACGGTGCGGAAGGGAATATCTCCGGTATTCTCGATGCCCATCATGATCATGCGGGCCACCCAGAAGAAGAGGATGTCGTACCCCGTTTCCATGACGGCCGTGGGATAGAAGTAGTTAAAGTCCTCGGTATTGTCGGGCCAGCCCAGGGTGGAATGGGGCCAGAGGCCGGAACTGAACCAGGTGTCCAGCACGTCCTCATCCTGTCGCAGTCCCTCGGAGTTGCAGGTGGGGCAGGCGTTGGGGTCGTCCACCGAAGCGATGATTTCGTTGCATTCGTCGCAGTACCAGACGGGTATGCGGTGGCCCCACCAAAGCTGCCGGCTGATGCACCAGTCGCGGATGTTCTCCAGCCAGTTGAGGTAGACCCGCCCGAAGCGGTCGGGGACGATGCTGATGTCGCCGTTTGCCACGGCGGCGTGGGCGCGGCCGGCGATGCTGTCGGGGTCCCGGTGGCTGCCCACATTCAGGAACCACTGCAGGCTGATCAGGGGTTCGACCACCGAGTCGCAGCGCTGGCAATGGCCCACCGAGTGGCGGTAGTCCTCCACCTTTTCCAGAAGGCCCAGGCCGTCCAGTTCCTCGGCCACGGCGCGGCGGGTGTCGAACCGCTCCATGCCCTCGTACTTGCCGGCCAGGTCAGTCATGTTGCCGTCAAAGCCGATGACGTTGATGATTTCCAGCCCGTGGCGCTCGCCGATCTCGAAGTCGGTTACATCGTGGCCGGGGGTTACCTTCAGGGCGCCGGTGCCGAACTCCTGCTCAATTGCCTCGTCGCCAACGATGGGGATGGACCGGTCCATGATAGGCAGCATGGCCTGCTGGCCGACGTGGGCGGCGTAGCGGGGGTCCTCGGGGTGCACCGCCACGCCGGTATCACCCAGCATGGACTCGGGGCGGGTGGTGGCGACGGTAATGTGGCCGCTGCCGTCAGCCAGGGGGTAGCGGATGTAGTAAAGCTTGCCGTCCTGTTCCTGGTATTCCACTTCCAGGTCGGACAGGGCGGTGGCGCAGCGGGGGCACCAGTTAATGATGCGCTCGTGGCGGTAGATCAGGCCCTTTTTGTACAGGTTGACAAAGGTGGTGCGCACCGCTTTGGCAGGACCGGGGTCCAGGGTGAAACGGAGGCGGGACCAGTCGCAGGAGGTGCCCAGGCGCTTGTGCTGCTCGTCGATGGTGTTGCCGTAGCGGGCGACCCACTCCCATACCCGTTCCTGAAATTTCTCGCGGCCCAGTTCGTGGCGGTTGGTGCCCTCCTCCGCCAGCAGTCGCTCAACTACCCACTGGGTTGCAATGCCGGCGTGGTCCTTTCCGGGGAGCCACAGGGTATCGTAGCCGCACATCCGGCGCCAGCGGGTCAGGGCGTCCTCGATGGAAGCGGTGAGGGCGTGGCCCAGGTGCAGTTCGCCGGTGACGTTGGGGGGCGGCATGATGATGACAAAGGGCTGGCGGCCCGGGCGTATTTCAGGTGTAAAGTAGCCGTTGTCGAGCCACTGCTGGTAGGTACGCTGCTCCACGGAGGCAGGGTCATAGGCCCGGGGTATGTCGGCGGGGGCGCTGGAGGTCATAAAAACTCTCCCTGGTACAGCTGATTGCAAATGGGGTTAATTGAATCCGTTACGGCTTGGCCCTGATTCGTAATGTGGTAACGAAAATATACCATTGCGGCGGGGGGGCGTCTATTGGGGGAAATGTCCACAATGTTAAACTATGGTCAGAAATTCAGGCGCTCCAGGAATCAACCACAATAGCTGGCCAAGGGGTTAGGAGCGGAGATTATGTACCGCAGCTTCAGCATCAAGAACTTCCGGTGCTTTGACGAGTTGACCGTGGAAGGCATTGGCCGAATAAACCTGATTGCCGGCAAAAACAACGTGGGAAAGACGGCGCTGCTGGAGGCGTTGTGGGTACACCACGGGGCAGTGAACCCTGAGTTATGTGCTCGTGTGGGAGCATTCAGAGGCATTGATACAGGCGACATAGACACTTTCATGGGAGATTTGTTCCGAGGGTTTGACCGTTCCTCAGTGATAGAACTGTCTTCAAAGGGAAATTGGGGGTCTAGCGAGCGCAGGCTAAAGATTACTCTTAAAGACAGGCCAACGTTTCAAGTTCCCTTGCCCGCTACTGGTCAGGAACAACTTGGCTTGCGACAAAGTTCTTCGGTGGTTGGCCAATATAGCAATCAGTTAGCATTTGAATACCTTCACGATTCAGGAGAGCAATTGGCTTCTAGCGGCTGGCTAGTCGAACGTGTCGTCGGACCGGGGGTATCTGCCCTTGGAATGGAGAAGACTCAGCAACTTCGCCCCCATCACGAAAACAGCATTTTTCTAGCCGCCAGAAATACCATGAGTAGCTCTGAGGACGCTGCGCGGTACAGTCAGTTGGAAATCAATGGTCAACAAGAAGGCGTTCTGGAAATCTTGCAAAGCATTGAACCGCAACTGTCCAGGCTGGCGGTAATTTCCGCCAGACAAGCTCCAAGCATCTATGCCGATGTTGGGATGGGAAGACTAATCCCTATTCAACTTCTGGGCGATGGCATGTCTCGGATACTTTCATTGTCATTGGCCATAGCCACCTGCCCAGGCGGGATGACGCTGGTGGACGAGATAGAAAACGGCATCCACCACTCGGTAATGGAAAGAGTTTGGAAGGCCGTCGGCATATTTGCCCGCAGCTATGACGTGCAGTTGTTTGCCACTACCCACAGCTACGAGTGCATTGGGGCGGCGCACCGGGCCTTTGAATCAGAAGAAGAGGATGAACTGCGGCTGTTCCGCATTGAGCGAAACGGGGAAGGCAAGTACAGGTCGGTGAAGTTTGACAAGGAACGTATTGGGGCCGCGTACAAGTTCAATATGGACGTAATCTAATGGTGCAGTGGGGCCAATCACGGGAAATGCCTACCGTCCAGAGCAGCAGGCAATTACTTGTTGAAGGACGAGAGGAGGTACTTTTCTTCAGCGCCTTTTTAAGACGACTCCAAGCTGGTGACATACAGGTCAGGGATTACGAAGGAAAGGACAATCTGCGCAGTTACCTGCTGGCCTTAACAGGCCTCGTTGACTTTCCACAAGTCCAATCCATTGGCATAGTAAGGGACGCTGACGAAAGTGCCCGTTCTGCCATGCAAAGCGTCCAGAACAACTTACGGAACTCTGGACTGCCTGTGCCGAGTCGGTCTATGACTCCTGAGGATGGACCTCCCAAAATTTCCGTCTTCATAATGCCCGACAATGCCAGCAGCGGCGCCCTAGAGAAGTTGTGCCTTTCCGCCCTGGTCGACGAACCGGCCATGTCCTGTGTTGAAGAATTCCTGCAGTGTGTCAAAGACAGGACAGGGAGTGGCCCCAAGGACGGTGACAAAGCCCGCATCCATGCTTTTTTGGCGTCGCGGCAAGACCCGGAATTGCGGTTAGGAGAAGCTGCTCAACGTGGATACATTCCCTGGAACCGCCCAGCATTCGCCGACTTGACCCAGTTCCTCAGAAACCTCTAGCCGCTTTCCTCCGACCCATGCTCATCAGCCCCCTCCCCTTGCGCCATCCCCTCTTCCGCGGCCCTTTGCTGCCTCGCGGCCCAGTTCTGGACCCAGCGGCGGTATTCGTCCAGGGCCGGCGGGGCTATGTAGAAGACCTCTATGTCGGTGGGGAACTGGACCTGGTGGCGTTCGTTGATTAGCAGCAGGCCCGTTTCGTCGGGCTGGAGGGTCTGGTCGATTTGCTGAGCGATGTGCTCGTAGCGGTTGTGGGTGCTGTTGGCCAGCCATTCCTGCAATTGGGTCGCAACCACTTCGCTGGCAAGGGGGATCATAAGGCAGCGTTGCAAGTCCATGGTTTCCAGCAACAGGTCGATGCTCTCGGTGGCCTCCAGGGTGGCCCCGGCCTGGCACTGTAGCTGGATCATCGCGTGGGCTTGGCGGTCGGCCATTTGCAGGTAGGACAGCCCCTCCTCACCGCCTTCCACCAGGCTTTCGTGGTAGATGCGGTGCAGTCCACCCAAACCGGCGGCGAGCGCGTCAATCTGGGTACGGACCTGTTCCGAGTACCTTTGGTAGATGGCCTGGCCCTCGGACTCTTCCCCTTCCGGGTCCGCCGGAGGGGCGAACATTAAGGGCACCAACAACAGGCGGCGCTTGCCCCGGAACTGATCAGCCGGAGGTCTTTCCACCCGACCCAGTTCCTGGGGGGCTGGCTGGTTTTCCGCGTCCTGAGTCGAACCCTCACCGTTTTCGGCAGGTTGTGCTTCGGGAGTCTGTTCCGCGTCCTCGGCTACCATAGTCTCTACATCCCAAATGCCTTCTTATAGCTTAGGCTGATGCGCCGCTTTTCCGGGTCGATGTCCAGAATCATCACCCGTACCTGCTGGTTGACGTACACGCACTCGCTGGGGTTCTTGACCTGTCGGGGGGAGAGTTCGGAGATATGAACCAGACCCTCGACCCAGTCTTCCAGCCGGACAAAGGCGCCGAAGTCAGCCAGGCGAGTTACCGTGCCGTCTACAATCTCGCCCACGTTGTAGCGTTCGGGCACACTCTCCCAGGGTTCGGGCAAGGTGCGCTTCAAACTCAGGCTGATGCGCTTGCTTTCCGGGTCCACTTTCAAGACCTGGACTTCCAACTCCTGTCCCACGCTTACGACTTCTTCCGGCCCTTTTACGCGAGCCCAGGACAGCTCGGAGATATGCACCAACCCCTCGGCCTTGCCAAGGTTCACGAAGGCGCCAAAGCCGCGGATGGAGGTAACCTTGCCGGTGACGCGGCTGCCCTCTTCCAGTTCGGCTATGAACTGGTCCCGTACTTCGTCCTGCAGCTTCTGCCAGATGGCGCGTTCGGAGAGGACCAGCCGTTCCCTGCCCTGGTCCACTTCAAGTATGTGGAAGGGGTATTCCTGCCCCATGCGCTCGGAAATGGCCTGCTCACGGGATTCGCTGGGCACCGGAGCCAACTGGGAAAAGGGCACAAAGCCCCTTATGCCCATGAAGTTGACCACGACGCCGCCCCGGTTCTGGTCCATCATCCGGGCAGTTATCGTGGTTCCGTCTTTGGAATGCGTCAACAGTTCCACCCAGCCCTGTTCCTCCTTGGCCTGGTCGAGAGACAGGAGGGCCATATCGCCGGGGCCCCGGCCGCCCTTCACCGTTACCATTACAGTATCCCCGGGATGCAACTGTTCTTTATCCTCTTGATCCAAAGTCCTCATCTCATGGGGAGGGACAATGCCCTCGGTCTTGAGGCCGATGCTGACTACGATGCCGTCGTCATCCACCCGCACCACTTCACCCGCTACGACTTCGCCGCGTTGGTATCTCCGAGGGGATAAGTCCTGCTCAGAGAAATCTGCCATAGTCAAGATGTTATCGTTTTCGCTGCTTACCATATCGCTGCTTACCATTCTGGGGTTTACTCCTGCCGCAGTTGGAAGGGGACTTTGCGCTTAACCCAGGGTCACCCCGTTCGTTAAATTTTTCCGATCTAAATCCAACTGGGCCCAGCAGATTTTAGACGGGAAGGGCAGGGTTTTCAATACGTTGGGGGAGAGAGATGGTGGGAATATCAGGAACCTCTACCGTCGAGGGACTGGCAAGGGAGCATAAAAGGTGATTGACCGTCGCCGTGACCGTGCCTGGAAGACTGAACCAGGCGGTTTTACTCCTGAGGAATGGCGCCCGCCAACCTGCCTGTCCCTTGGGCAGCCAAGTCTGGTGTAGTCGTACTCTTGAGGAATACCGAATGACAAGGTCGGAATCCCGAACCACACTAAGACCCGCCTAAACCCCCACTTCCTCGGCCAATAATGGCCCGGGGACCTGTTCCAGGTGGTTCAGGTAGCGCATGCCCTTGCGGGTGTCGCTGGCGACCCGTGCGGGGTCCCAGAGGTTGAATCGGAGCTTGGAGAGCCAGTAGGTGAATTCCTTGCAGTCGGCCAGGGACAGGGGTTCGTGACTGGCAATTTTCGCCTCTTTGCGAAATTCCTTCAACAGTTGGGCGCGGGGCTTGGCGTAGAGGTGAGTAAAGGCCTCCTCCACCATGTCCTCGTGGTCGGGGTAGCAACGGGCCTTCTCCCGCTTGCGCACATCGTCCTCCACCGCCTGCTGCAGGGCTTCCTCCACCACCACGCCGTACCAGTAATTGAGGTAGGCCCGGTGCTTGTTGCCACCCATCCAGTTTTTGAATTCCTCGGGGGTAACGTCTTCCGGAAGGCCCCCCTCAAACAATAGTCGCTCCAGGTCGACGGGAGGGATAAAGTCTTCAATTTCAGGGCAGAGACGTTCCGCCAGGGTTAGCCAGTCAAGGGCTTCACCGGCAACCAGGTAGCGGTAGGTACGGTCCTGGTAAACCTCCTGGGGAGCAGTCCAAAGCCCAACGGCCTCCAGCAGGGAGCGCGTCCAAGGCGCCCCGGAGCGTACCGCCAATCGAAGGTGGATAACAGCCTCGGGGGCAGTTTCTACCAGTAAGCCGGTGGTTCCTTCAAAGATGAAAGAGCCATTGTCTGCACCTTCGGCATAACCGCTGCTTTCTCCAGGTGGGGCGTTTCCGGGTACGCTGCTATGCCGAGGGTCTTGAGTCATGGCGCTGCCGGCGGGTTGGAAAAGCTGGTGGAGGTTGTAACGGTTGCGGCGGAGTCGGTACGGGACTCGAAGATCTCCAGCCGATGCGGCTTGGGGGTGCGGATGTAAGCAAGAAACTGGTCCAGGGGCAAGGTGTTCAGAATGTGGCGGGACTCGCACCAGGCGCGTCGGGCAATGGCCACTCCGAAGCGCCGCTGGCCCAGGCTGGTGAAATGGTGGGAATCGGTGTTGATGGCCAGCGGGACGCCCAGTTCCCGGGCGCGGTGGGCGTGGGTGTCTTTCAAGTCCATACGTTCGGGCGCAGAGTTAACCTCCATGGCCGTACCCGTTTCCCTGGCGGCCCGCAGCAGGGCCTCGATGTCGAACTGAACGGGCTGACGACGACTCAACAGGCGAGTGGAGGCGTGGCCAATTATGGTCACCGAGGGATGCTCCATGGCCCGGATGATACGCTGGGTCATGGTGTCGCTGTCCTGGCCCATAGCCGAATGCACCGATGCCACCACCACGTCCAGCTCGGCCAACAGCTCGTCGGGGTAGTCCAGGGTGCCGTCGGCGCGGATGTCCACTTCGGAGCCACAGAGAATGGTGATGGGGTATTGGGACTGAAGGTCCCGAAGGATGCCCATCTGCTCCACCAACCGCTCGTTGGAGAGGCCGTTGGCAATGCCCCGGCCGGAAGAGTGGTCGGTCAGGGCCATGTACTGATAGCCCTGCTCTACCGCCGCTTCGATCATTCGCTCAATGGGGTCTCGGCCGTCGCTCCATTCACTGTGCAGGTGGAGGTCGCCCTTCAAGTCGGCCTCGGTTACCAGGTTGGGGAGGGCGCCGGCCTGGGCCGCGTCCAGTTCGTTCAGTCCAATCCGCAACTCCGGGGCAATGTAGGGCAGGCCCAGGTATTCGTAAAACGAGCCTTCATCGGGCAAGCGCGCCACATCGCCTGAGGCCAGGTTGGTAATGCCGTACTCGTTCAGGGAAAAGCCCCTGCGGTTGGCATATTCGCGAAGGCGGATATTGTGCTGCTGGCTGCCGGAGAAATACTGGAGCATGGCGCCGAATGCGTCGGCGTCACCCAGGCGCAGGTCCACCTGGATACCCTCCTCCAGCACGACGCTGGTCTTCCTGGGGCCATGGACCAGCACCTCCTGCACCGAAGGCAACTCAACCAGGACATCGCCAACGCCGGACTGCAGGTCCTCGGGAGCCACACCGACCAGGTCAATGTCGCCGATGGTCTCCTCCCAGCGACGCAGGCTTCCGGCGGGATAAAGCTGCTCGACGTAGGGACATTCAGCACGCAGGGCGGAAACGGTTGCTTCGGCCACAGCCAGTGCCTGACCGATGGGCGTTCGGCCATCCTTGGTGCGCATGGACTGGATGTGGCGGAGGATGTTGTCCGCAGTGCGCTGTCCCATGCGGGGCAGGGCCGCCAGGGTGCCTTCGTGGATGGCCTTTTCGATGCCTTCGACAGTGCTGATGCCCAGTTCCTGGGTTATCAGCATGGCCGTCTTGGAGCCGATGCCGGGGATGGTCATCAACGTAAGAACACCGTCGGGCAACTCGCCAATCAGTTCTTCATAAGCCCTGACCCGCCCGGTTTCCAGGTACTCCTGGGTCTTTTCGCTGATAGCCTTACCAATGCCGGGTATATTCTTCAGGTCCACGTCGTCCCTGATTGCCTGTTCCAGGGAGAAGGAAAGGTGGCTGATGGTACGGGCGGCACGCTGGTAGGCACGAATCTTGAACACGGTATCGCCCTTCATTTCCAGAAGGGTCGCCATACTCTCGAAGAGTTCCGCTATTTCTTCGTTGGTTACAGGCATGGGGCACTCGGTTGATGACGTCTTTAGGAATAGTTTATCACACGGGTGTCTAATTGGCGGGGGGCCGGAAACTATCGACCCAGTTCTGAAAATAGACAGGGCGGGTATGATACCCGCCCATTTTCAGTAAATTGCTGTCTTTATTGGGCACACCCCTCACCCGCTGCCGGCGCGGCCGCCGTAGAGTTCCAGCACCAGACGGCTCATCAGGGAAGAGAGAAAGCCTACGCCGCTAATGGTGTCGGCGTAGCTCATGCGGGTGGGGCCAATGACGCAGATAGTGCCGCTGGCCTGCTGGGGTATCCCGTACTGGCACAGGATGACGCCAAAGGGGCGCAGGTGCTCGTCCGAGTTTTCCCCGCCGATGAATACGGCGATATCCCCCGTATCGGGCTGCTCCGACAAGACGCTGCCCAGCAGAACCTGTTCCTCCAGCAGTTCCACCAGTTCCCGGGCCTGGCTGCCCTGGGACATCTCCGGCTGGTTGAGCAACCAGCGCAGGCCGTCAACGTAGTGTTCGGGTATGGAGTAAGTTTCAGCCTCCTGCAGCAGGGACAGGGCGCTCTGCCTGACCCGCTCTTCCAGGGGGCCAAGTTCGCCTTGGGAAGCCGCTATCTCGGCGCGATTATGGCCACTGAAGCGGTCGTTAAGGAAGTTGGCTACCTGGGTCAGCGAGTCCTGATCGGTGGGTTCTTCCAGGGGCAGCAGGCGCCGAAGCAGGCGGGCCTCCTGGAGGACTATTATCAACAGGGCGGTGGCCTCATCCAGGTAAACCAGCTGGATGTGCTTGAGCCGAGACGAGCGGGACTGCGGCACCGTGACAATTGCCATGTTGGTGGCGATGCGCGACAGAATGAGAGCGCAGCGGCGGCTCAGTTCGGCAAGATCGGCATCGGCATGGTCAAAGTGCTGGTGAATTTGCTGCTGCACACTGTCGGGCAGTGGCGGCACCTCTTCCAGGGCTTCCACGTAGTAACGGTATCCCCGGTCTGACGGGACCGCGCCGGCAGACACATGGGGCCTGGAGATATAGCCCTCCTCGGTAAGAAGGGACATGGCGTTACGGACCGTGGCCGGACTCACCTTGGTAGGTGAAAGCCGGGCAATCTCTTCCGACGCCACAGGGTTGGCGGTGCTAATGTATTCGTTAACCAGGATATTTAATACGCTGCCAGCGCGATGGGTAAGCATTGCATTCCCCAAGAAGCCAACTGAGTATTACTCTAATATACGCTTTCGAATGGGTGTCGGGATTCAGGGGTTACCAACCAAACGGTCTACATTGCAGCGACCTTCAATGCGACGTTAGCACGGGCCTAAATTTGCTGTCAAGCGTTGACCCGTTTGCCGTAGCAATTTATACTTGCCGTTGGCTTTGACAGGATTGAAATAACAACGATGGCAAAAGGAAAGAGTGTCGCCGCACTGATAGTGGTGGGCGCGATTTTTGCGGTTGCTCTTGTTGCAGCCGTGGCGGTGTACATGCAACCGACCGCATCCGGCGTGGCAATGCCAAACCCGGCAACCTACAGTTACCCAGCAGGGCCCGGCAGCGAACAGGCAGACCTGCAAGTTACCCAGGGCTCGGCGCCGGTCAGGGCAATGTCAGCTACGGCAGGCAATGTGGCACAGCCCGAGCAGGAAACTACAGCAACCAGGGAAGTCCTTTCCAACCAGCCAACGTTAACGCCGGTAGCCGAGGCAGTAGCGCCATTGGGAGACAAGTTTGTCAGAGCTTTCCACTTTGTCGGCGCTACCAAGAGTTGGGTCTACTACGACCCCGAAGTTCCCGAAGAAGGCTCGCTGAAGGCCATGGTTTCCGGCCAGACCTATTTGATTCTGGTGAGTGAATCCATTACCGTAGAAACTTACGGGCAGCGTCTGGAACTGGTCTGCAGCAACGACGATTGCTGGAACACGGTAGTCTGGCCCTGACTCTTGGCCGGACTTGATGCAGCAGGTAATAGCCCAATTTCTGGTGTTAGGTAAAGCCATTGAACGCAAATGCACAACAACCATGGCCGGTGCTGGCCGACGCCGTTCTACCCGTCAGCGACCGGACGAAGCGACTGGCACGGGACGCAGCGCTGGTAATTGCAGGCTGCCTGTTTACGGCCCTGCTGGCCCAGGTGAAAATACCCTTGGGATTCACCCCTGTTCCCATTACCGGCCAGACCTTCGCCGTGCTGCTGGTGGGCGCCACCCTGGGCAGCCGGCGCGGAGCCGGCGCCATGGTCCTGTACCTGGTGGCCGGCAGTGTGCTGCCTTTTTATGCCGGAGGCGTCTCGGGACTGGTTTGGGGACTGTCGTCCGGCGGTTACATCATTGGATTCATTCCAGCTGCCTTTGTGGTGGGCTGGCTCGCGGAAAAAGGCTGGGACCGCAAGCCGTGGATTCTGCTGGCCATGCTGGCAGGCAACGTCTTGCTGTATGTTCCCGGCCTGATTCAGTTGTCCCTTTTCGTACAGGGGATAGACCCCTCGGTGGCAGATGACCAGATACTGTCGACTACCCTCAAGTGGGGGCTGTATCCCTTTATTCTCGGAGATTTGATCAAGCTGGTGGCAGCATCCCTGTTGCTGCCAGGCGCATGGGAGTTGGTGAATTTGGTGAGGGGGCGCAATAAATAGCTATGGAAATTATCTGGATGGGCCATGCCTGCTTTCGACTTCGTTCCGAAGACCTGGTGGTTGTAACAGATCCCTACCCCGGTTCCGTCGGTCTCCGTCCGGACAGCCGCACTGCCACCGTAGTTACGGTCAGCAACTCTCACCCCAACCACAACAACCGGCTGGAGGTGGGCGGTTCACCCACGATATTCGACTCTCCCGGCGAGTATGAGTACTCGGGCATTGCCGCCCGGGGAGTGATGACCACCCTGAAGGAAGGTCAGGACCAGCGGGAACGAAACGTGGCCTATACCATAATGATGGACAACGTCAATGTGTGCCACCTGGGGGACATCGCCACGCCCCTGACCACGCACCAGGTGGAGGAGTTGCAACCGGTAGATATACTGCTGGCTCCGGCCGGCGGCGGCTGCACCCTGGACCTGGAGCGTATTCTGCAACTGATGCAGGACCTGGACCCCAAAATTGTAATTCCCATGCACTACCAGATTCCCGGGTCCACGGAACCCCTGGGCAACCTGGACGCTTTTCTGCAATTGATGGGCGGCAGCGACGTGCAGCCACGGCGCAGCCTGACGGTTACCACGAGCAGCCTGCCTCCCAATATGCAGGTTACCGTCCTGGAACCTCGGGCACGGGCCAATTAGCCGGATCAAGTTAACGGGATTACAACCAGCGCCGCCGTCTTTCTCATTTTAGCCGAGAGACGGCATTTTCCTTGGCGCAGAGGAAGAGTCGGAAGCTAGCGGGCCCGGACTCTCACCGTGTTACCAGACAACCTGGTTCCAGCAATTGCCCTGATGGCAAGTCAATTGCCGTGTCTCGCCGTTAAGGATCGCCTCCACCGTCTCACTAACCAGAACCAGATAGGTTTCTCCGGCCACCATGTAGTCCTGGTCACTCTCATCCGGGAACAGCGGGTCGTAAAAGCTCCACGACTTGGCGTCGTTGTCGAAGTGGAAGGAACGAACAAAGCTGTCGCCCAGACTTTCCAATGCTTCGGCCACCGGCGTCGGGTTCCCGGCAACCACCCCCGACAGGGTTATATCGAAGGGACTGCTGGCCGTTACCCCCGCCACGGTAACCTCGACCGTCTGACGTCCCACGCCAATGCCGGGGGCCAGAAACGTGAAGGAGAATTCCCCGTGGGCGTCCGCGGTTGCCGACTGCCCCGGGGCAACGTCAATCTGGCCGATGGTGGCTGATGTTACCCGCACAAAGGGCCGGAAATCGGTGCCGGTAAGGGTCACTTGCGTACCTGGCGGGCCGGCTATGGGACTCAACTGCACCGTGGCGCCGGGCACCTCGTGCCGAGCCGTCGTAATGACCTCGATACCGTCTTCATCCTCGAAAACAACCCGAACGGCATTGGAAGAAGGAGCGGGGGTCTTCAGGGGAAGTCTTATCTCCTTGGAGAAGTTGCCGTTAATGTACGTTTCCGCAGAGGCCACGGAGTAACCCTCGGAGAACTCGTAGTAGATCTGCAAATTGACATTGGAAACGCTGTCGTTGCGAACGGGGAACCCCGTGCCAGAGACTGTGACGATAGATCCGGGGCGGCCCCAAATGGGGCTGACGGTTACTTCGCGCGGGGGAATGGTGACATTCACCGACCCGCCACGCCCGCTCAGATCAGTGACGCGCAAGATGTGGATTCCAGGCACAGTGGTGGCGCGGTTTATGGGCAGGTCGACCGGCCCGACCCAATAGCCGTCCGAGTTCGTAAGATTGGGCCCGTCGCCGCGGTTTATCCGATTCTGGTGCAGTACATGGCCGCCGATGCTGACCGAGGCTATCTCGCCGAGGTCGTCACGATGAGTGAAGCCAAGGCCCTCCACATTGATGCGCTGGTTGGGAAGCACCACGTCAGGAAAGACCCGTACTATCGCATCGGGCTCCACCCAGATGATTGTGCTGATCTCATGTAGCACGCTGTCACCGTCATCGTCTATGTGTTCGACCACCACCCGCAATGACTGATAGCCACGGCGGGCCATGCCGGGGAGATCAATATGGAAGTGCCTCGTTCCCGATTCGGGCACTCTCTTATCCCGAAGGTGGCCTAGGTCAATTGGAACGCCGCCTAAATCGGCAGATATCAATTCTCCCTCCGGAAAGTCCACGAGCTGAAGAAAAAGTCGCCGGTCCGCGCCCACTTCGGCAACTATTTCTCCAACCAGTTCCAGGACTTGGTCGAGGTGGTCGACTTTCTTGGCTACAACTACCCCCACGTCTTTCACCAGTACTTCGTCATCTTCCACCAGTATCGAGCTATGATTGCGCCCGTCTACGGCGTTGATGAAGTTGCAGTTTACTGCTCCAAGAGTCTCACCCAGTTCTAATCGACAATCACCGAAGGCGCTCTCAAAAGGCGGTTTGTTGACGGTGAAGGTGCAGTACCCTATGTCGTTGCCGTCAACTTGGGTATGGCACAACTCGGCCTCTCCAGAATCTCTTACACCGTCGAAGTTGGCATCCCGCCAAAATGTGAGGCTAGTACCATTCTTGTAGCCACGTCCTATTACCGTGACCTCATCGCCCCGTCCCACCTCTTCGTGGGTTAGTTGAATTTCCCAGTCCACCAGCAGGCCGTGAACGGGTTCTTCGTCTCCCGTCGGATGATTAGCAACCCGTTCTATGTGGGTGAATTCCATCCAGACGTAATCGTGGGGGTGGTGGCCCAGCACCGGGGCAGTAGACACGCCGTCGTGTACCGTGGCCACTGTCCAGGAATAGGCGCCGCCTTCGGTGGGGTTGGAAATGCCGGCGTCTTTGGTGAATGTGACGGTTACCGTGGCTCCGGAGGGGATGTCATCAGGTGCGTTATTCCTGATGATGGCAGGAGTTATGCTGATAGTCGTAGGCTTGCGGGGATCAGTGTGATCGGTTAGAGAGATATCACCTGCGGTACCGTTGCCTCTGTTTGTTCCGTTACCGTCGTCATGGCTGTACCGAATCTGCACACCGTTAGGAGCAATAGCCCTTGGCACCCCAATGTCTTCGTCCAGCACCATGACGATGCTGTCCGTGAGGAATTTTATTTCCCCAGGCGTGACAAGGGTTACTTCGTAGGCGGTATGGGCCGCAGGGCTGCGAGAGGATGACTTGACCGTTACGCAAGGGGGTGGACAGTCGCTTTCCTCCGCCTCAACTACCTCAGCTTCACCGAAGCCAGCCAAGAGGGCAATCACGAGTAAGGAAAGGGAAAGGATGGCTACACTGAAGCGAGCAATGCTGAGGAGCGGGCGCCCGAAAGCTGGAGGGTTAGACATTAGTCACGGAGAGATACGTGCTGAATATTGCGTGATAGTCTTTGGCGAGGAAACCACTGGCGGAACCTTGTCTACCTTCGAGGTGAGGTGTTGTAATGCCAGAATTCAGGTAGACGTCTGTAAATGCTTCTTCGGAAGTCCCACCGACCGGGAAATATTATCCTTCAGGAGACCGCATCAAATTATACATCAGCAATTTCCTATAAATCTTCAAGATAATATTTTCCTCACCATTCTTGCACATCGCTTCTGACACGGTTCACTAAAGAAGTCAGGAGGGGCGTGAATTGTGAAGACCACGCGCATTTGCTCCTTAGCTCCTTCGGTTCAAGCCGACTGGCCCTTTCCCAGAATGTTCCGGCGCAGAGAATCCGGGCACAGCCATATTCTTGCAATTCAATGCGTTTGCTTGACATCCCCGAAATACCGTGAATATAATCAGTCTAGGCTACAGTCCCGAATCCCGCAGCCGTACCCCCCGGCTTGGGCCGTCTCCCTTACCCAACTCGGACAGCTTTTCCCCAGCCAGATTCGTACGCCTCCCTACTGTTTATTATGGCTTGAGGCATGACCACCAAGTATATTTTCGTTACCGGTGGAGTGGTAAGTTCTATCGGCAAAGGCATCTGCGTTGCCTCTATCGGCCGCATCCTTAAGAGCCGAGGGCTATCCGTCTCCGTAGTTAAGCTGGACCCCTACCTGAATGTCGACCCCGGAACCATGTCTCCCTACCAGCACGGCGAGGTTTTCGTAACCAAGGACGGGGGAGAGACGGACCTGGACCTGGGCCATTACGAGCGGTTCATCGACGTAGATCTGACCCGTTCCTCCAACCTCACGGCCGGCCAGGTTTACATGACCCTGATCGCCAGGGAAAGACGGGGGGACTTCCTGGGTGGCACCATACAGACGGTGCCCCACGTTACCAACGAAATCAAGGCCCACCTCACTGACCTGGCAGGAGAGTCCGACGTGGACGTTGTGGTGGTGGAGGTTGGAGGCACCGTAGGCGATATAGAGGGATTGCCCTTCCTGGAAGCAATCCGCCAGATGCGCAAGGACGTGGGCCGCAACAACGTCTGCTACGTGCATCTGACCCTGCTGCCCTACATCACCGGCGCAGAGGAGTTGAAGACCAAGCCAACCCAGCACAGTGTCAAGGAATTGCGGAGTATTGGCATCCAGCCCGACGCCCTGATCTGCCGCAGCGACTTCCCCATATCAGACTCGATCAAGGAAAAACTTTCCCTGTTCTGCGACGTGGACGGAGAGGCAGTTGTACCCCTGGAAACGGTGGACAACGTTTACGAAGTACCGCTGATTCTGGAAAACGCCGGCCTGGGTGACTACATCGTTAGTCTCCTTAACCTGGGGGGACACCCCCGGGATTTGAGCGAATGGTCCAGGATGGTGGAGCGGATGCAGCAGCCCAAGGGAAGCCTGCCCATAGCCATCGTCGGCAAGTACGTGGAGTACCCCGATTCGTACCTTTCGGTCAGAGAGGCCCTGCGCCACGCCGGAACGGCCCACGACAAGGATGTGGAAATCAAGTGGGTGCATTCGGAAGATATTGAACGGGACGGGCCGGAAATTCATCTGGACGGTGTCAGCGGCATCGTGGTGCCCGGCGGTTTCGGCCAAAGAGGCGTCGAGGGAATGATTGACGCGGTGCATTACGCCCGCGAAACAAACCTGCCTTACCTCGGACTTTGCCTGGGCATGCAGGTTATGGTAATAGACTGGGCGAGGCACGTTTTGGGACTGGAGGGAGCCAATTCATCGGAACTGGACCCAGATACTCTCCATCCGGTCATACATATCATGCCAGATCAGGAAGCGGTGACCGACATGGGCGGCACCATGCGCCTGGGCGGATATCCCTGCCGCCCGCAGAAGAATACGTTGACCCTCTCCGCCTACCGTGACGAGGAAGTCGAAGAGCGGCACCGGCACCGGTTCGAGGTGAACAACCACTACCGGGAGAACCTGGAAAAGTCGGGGATGATCATGGGCGGCCTTTCCCCAGACGGCAAGCTGGTGGAAACGGCGGAGGTAGCGGGCCATCCCTTTATGGTAGGGGTGCAGTTTCATCCGGAATTCCGGTCCCGGCCCAATCGCCCCCACCCCCTGTTCTGTGAGTTTATCGCCCAGTCCGTGAAAACGATCGGGAAGGCGCTCAGCAGCCTCTTCCCCTTGACGCAAAGTAAGCGAGTTGCCGAGCAGCGCGTATCGGCAAACCGACCGGTTCAGCAAACAGCTTTTAAGTAAACGTCCGGCATTCCCCAAGCATCACCCAGGGGCGACAAGGGGCGACAACGCCAGGGGGCGACAAGGTACTACAAAGGGCACTACAAAGATAGAGGCAAAAGGGAACCGTGAAACCGTTTTTGGATACCGCCAACATTGATGAGATTCGCGAGGGCGCCGAGTTGGGCATCGTCACCGGCGTCACCACCAACCCGTCTCTGGCGGCAAAGGAAGGCATTGGCGGCAAAGAGGGCTACCGGGCGGCGGTCCAGGAAATCTCCGACATTATCGACGGTTCTATTTCAGTTGAAGTTGTTAGCATGGACGCCGAAGGAATGATTTCCGAGGGCCGG
>CASHTH010002269.1:0-53113 GCA_030341885.1 Geodia barretti
TAACGATCTGAGTTATTTTACCTGCTACTGTATCCTTTGCTTGCTTTCTGTAAACTTTTCCATTGAAAGTTACCAACTAAGCTACAAGATTTCGCAGCTGTGTTTATGATCTGAGTTTTTTTACCTGCTACTGTATCCTTTGCTTGCTTTCTGTAAACATTTCCATTGAAAGTTACCAACTAAGCTACAAGATTTCGCAGCTGTGTTTATGATCTGAGTTATTTTACCTGCTACTGTATCCTTTGCTTGCTTTCTGTAAACATTTCCATTGAAAGTTACCAACTAAGCTACAAGATTTCGCAGCTGTGCTTATGATCTGAGTTTTTACCTGCTACTATATCCTTTCTGTAAAGTTTTCCATTGAAAGTTACCAACTAAGCTACAAGATTTCGCAGCTGTGTTAACGATCTGAGTTTTTTTACATGCTACTGTATCCTTTGCTTGTTTTCTGTAAACATTTCCATTGAAAGTTACCAACTAAGCTACAAAATTGTCACAGCTGTGTTTATGATCTGAGTTTTTTACATGCTACTGTATCCTTTGCTTGCTTTCTGTAAACATTGGGAACATTTCCATTGAAAGTTACCAACTAAGCTACAAGATTTTCGCAGCTGTGTTGATGATCTGGTCCTCTACAGAAGACTCAACGGCCTATGTAAACGTTTACGGAAGACTAGCAAACATTTGCAAAAATCGTTATGTTGAAAGTGTTCATGGGAAGTTTACACTTTCAATGTAACCCTACTGTAGTAGAACCACTGCTCTAAAGAGGAAACTCTAACTATGCCCATGCTCATGCTAGATGCAGTTTTCAAAATTGTCACAGCTGTGTTTATGATCTGAGTTTTTTCCCCTGCTACTGTATCCTTTGCTGGTCTTCCGTAAACATTTTCCATTGAAAGTTACTACTAGTCAACTAAGCTACAAGATTGTCATAGCTGTGTTTATGATCTGATTTTTTTTACCTGCTACTGTATCCTTTGCTTGCCTTCTGTATAAACATTTTCCATTGAAAGTTACTATTAGTCAACTAAGCTACAAGATTGTCACAGCTGTGTTTATCATCTGATTTTTTTACCTGCTACTGTATCCTTTGCTTGCCTTCTGTAAACATTTTTGATTGAAAGTTACTATTAGTCAACTAAGCTACAAAATTGTCACAGCTGTGTTTATGATCTGATTTTTACCTGCTACTGTATCCTTTGCTTGCCTTCTGTATAAACATTTTCCATTGAAAGTTACCAACTAAGCTACAAGATTTTCACAGCTGTGTTGATGATCTGGTCCTCTACAGAAGACTCAACGGCCTATGTTAACGTTTACGGAAGACTAGCAGACATTTGCATAGGTCGTTATGTTGAAAGTGTTCATGGGACGTTTATATTTTCAATGTAACCCTACTGTAGTAGAACCACTGCTCTATAGGGGAAGCTCTAACTAATCTAAGGCTCTTCATGCAGTGGCATTGTTTTATCACACGTGCACATTATATGATAATAACTATACCTTTCCAAAGAGTTTTACAGTTGTTGTTCCACTTGCACCAAGGAGGACTCCCTTTTTGTAGGTAATGTCTTCTTTTTTCTTCAATTCTACCTCTGCACCAGGTATATGAGAGGTGTAGGCTTCAATATCCTCCGAATTTACTGTGCGATGCATTCGAAGAACACCATTTTCCACATCTTGTGCACTTGCCTCATACCTATAGTGGGTAATAATAGGGTGTAACTGCAAAATGTGGGAACATTTTCCGCAGGACATTCTCACGCTGAATATTATAGGCGGACGTGACGCAATGTACATATCCACTGATGGTGACGTGAACTTGTCGGCCCTACGGGCAGCGCTGCAGGAGTTGGAGAAAATAACGGAGGTACTGCATCGCCTGGATTGTTGGATTGGTTAGCCTTCACGTTTACCACTCGGTACGCGGACCTTAGCGCACGCTGCTATATAGTTCTGCGAGGTCTCGGCAAGACAGGCAAACAGGCCACTCCAAGTAGCTAATCGCTAGCCAAGTAATTCCAGCAATGTTGTGGTTGAATCTGGGTTAGCCGTTTGCCGCACGGTAAATGCGCAAAATGAGCGAATGACGCAAGCTAATGCGTAAGTTTTGCATGCGTGCACATATGGTTTGGGCTAGTATTTTCAAACGTACGTGTAGTGAGATCTATGCAGTGACTGGGGATCGGCTTCTTCCTTCTGTTCTGTTCCCATGAAGTTTGCCTGGAACGCTGAAACAATTGCCTTTTTCGTGTTGATAACCTCTCCATCTTCCTCTCTGGAATGACGGATGATTGGAATTGATCCATCTTCCGTCTGAACAAAGTGGAACCATCCTTGCAGAAGGACATTGTAATCGTTCTGTGCTTGTTGTTCCTCAGTTTCCTCCCTGTCCAGTATAGTTCCGCCAACTTCTGCCTTGGTGGTATTTAACTCATACACTTTCGCTCGCTTGTCTCCATACGTTCCAACTGCAAAAATAAAGATAGTGCACTGTCTGTAAAAATCACTGTCAGTTTATAAAATTCATACCAGATAAGCAGTAAACTTTGAAGTAGATAGTTATCTCAAAGGTTTGAGCATATTCATCTCCGAAGTAGTCCTCCTTGGCAGCGTACTTGTACAGATGCTCGTGCGTTGCCTGTCGAAATGAACACAGTAAAAAGGACAAGTCTACCGGGAGTGGGATGTGCAGAATAATTAATCTGAGATAACCCGGTGATGAAAGCTGTCTGTGCCAGCACCTACATTAGTGGACATTAATCACCTCGCAATCTCCGGTCTCTTGAAAGGTTGGGTTACTTGCAGCTGGAGATGTTACTGCTGCAAGAAGAGCTGCACCTGCAAAAAGTAGTGTAGTCCACATTTCAGCAGATTTTGTTCCACTGACTGCAGATACTGACTGATAGCTAAGCTCTCTTTTATAGTCACTCTCTCACCACAAGATGATGTAACGGTGTGTGTGGTCCAGGTGGCACAAAAATCCCTCTTGCTGATAATTGGCTTTGCAGGAGAGCAGCCTAATATTTAACCCTCGGCGCGCATGCGCAGCGAGGGTTACAGTAGTCGTTCTTTCATTACCCTCGGCGCGCATGCGCAGCGAGGGTACTGTAGTTGGGTTTGTCTGTGTGTGTGTGTGTGTGTGTCTGTTACTCTACATCTCACCTCTCGAATGTCTGTTCGTCCCAGAAACGATACCATCTACCCAACGGGCGACGAAGGTCAGAAAATATGTGGGGTTTTCTCTGAAAATGCTCCGTTGCAGAGCTAGAGCGCTTCCAGCATTGTATGGCTGGCTATATAATTATAGTGGGCCATTTTTACTCCACGGAAAACGCGCACGCGCACTGTACTTGCGACCACGTGGTGGAAAGCGGCCATTTTGCTTCTCGTTCGGTGAGGAAAGGTGTCCAGTTTCGTGAGTTGCGAATTTATCTATCATGCCTCCGAGTAAGGTATGCCCACAATGTCAAACTATTGTACATCCAAGGCTGAAAGTGTGTAAATCTTGCCAACATGTCTTTCGAGCCAAGAGAAAAGCAGAGCATAATTTGCCAGACAAAGCCATGAAACGCATGCGAGTCTTACAGTCGGATAGTATCAAATCAGCTATTAAGGCTAAAGATAGGTTGCAAAAGGCCAGTAAAAGAGCAAGTGAAACTAGCGAGCAAACTGTGCATAGACAACAGCAGAATACAGAGCACATGGCAAGCATGAGAGAGTGTGAAACTAGCGAGCAAACTGTGCATAGACAACAGCAGAATACAGAGCACATGGCAAGCATGAGAGCAAGTGAAACTAGTGAGCAAACTGTGCATAGACAACAGCAGAATACAGAGCACATGGCAAGCATGAGAGCAGTGAAACTAGTGAGCAAACTGTGTATAGACAACAGCAGAATACAGAGCACATGGCAAGCATGAGAGCAAGTGAAACTAGTGAGCAAACTGTGAATAGACAACAGCAGAATACAGAGCACATGGCAAGCATGAGAGCAAGTGAAACTAGTGAGCAAACTGTGCATAGACAACAGCAGAATACAGAGCACATGGCAAGCATGAGAGCAAGTGAAACTAGTGAGCAAACTGTGTATAGACAACAGCAGAATACAGAGCACATGGCAAGCATGAGAGCAAGTGAAACTAGTGAGCAAACTGTGAGTAGACAACAGCAGAATACAGAGCACATGGCAAGCATGAGAGCAAGTGAAACTAGTGAGCAAACTGTGTATAGACAACAGCAGAATACAGAGCACATGGCAAGCATGAGAGCAAGTGAAACTAGTGAGCAAACTGTGCATAGACAACAGCAGAATACAGAGCACATGGCAAGCATGAGAGCAAGTGAAACTAGTGAGCAAACTGTGTATAGACAACAGCAGAATACAGAGCACATGGCAAGCATGAGAGCAAGTGAAACTAGTGAGCAAACTGTGATAGACAACAGCAGAATACAGAGCACATGGCAAGCATGAGAGCAAGTGAAACTAGTGAGCAAACTGTGTATAGACAACAGCAGAATACAGAGCACATGGCAAGCATGAGAGCAAGTGAAACTAGTGAGCAAACTGTGTATAGACAACAGCAGAATACAGAGCACATGGCAAGCATGAGAGCAAGTGAAACTAGTGAGCAAACTGTGTATAGACAACAGCAGAATACAGAGCACATGGCAAGCATGAGAGCAAGTGAAACTAGTGAGCAAACTGTGCATAGACAACAGCAGAATACAGAGCACATGGCAAGCATGAGAGCAAGTGAAACTAGTGAGCAAACTGTGTATAGACAACAGCAGAATACAGAGCACATGGCAAGCATGAGAGCAAGTGAAACTAGTGAGCAAACTGTGTATAGACAACAGCAGAATACAGAGCACATGGCAAGCATGAGAGCAAGTGAAACTAGTGAGCAAACTGTGTATAGACAACAGCAGAATACAGAGCACATGGCAAGCATGAGAGCAAGTGAAACTAGTGAGCAAACTGTGTATAAAATAAAGAGCACATGGCAAGCATGGGAGCAAATGAAACTAGCGAGCAAACTGTGCATAGACGAGAAAAAGACAGAAACCACAAAGCAAGCATGAGAGCAACTAAAAAAGCTAGTGATGTGTCTGTGCAACAAGCTATTATGTCATTTCATTCTGATATCAAGAACGGACCTGATTTTGTTTGCACATGTTGCCACCGCCTGATGTATAGCAACCAGTGTCTCAAGTTACATGTGACCCATCATCTCACATTACCATTGCATTGTTAAATGTGAGATCAATACTAGCCAAATTGCCAGATATTACAGCTGACCACAGTCTCAGATGTGCGAGCATACTATGCTTTTGTGAAACCTGGCTAAATGCATCTCAGCCTTCCCCTGTGTTACTAGACAACCAGATTGACATCAGATGTGATCGAGTTACATGTGAGAACAAAGGCGGAGTTTTGCTATGTGTTCCAAGTCAACTCAAAAGTCAACCGATAAGTCATTTCAATGTCAACCTATAAGTCTAATCAAGTCCAATGAAGTCCAACCTGAACTCCTGAAGTCACTCACCACTACAAAGGTATGGCAGTTAGCTACACTATAAATCTATTGCCATTCACTTGAGAGCCCCCCCCAGTTGATTGCAATAGCAGTTTATACAACCCCCGCTTACTCTCCTTATGGGATGCTTGTCCATATATATATATAGCATATACAGCAAATTTTACTACTAGTGTTTCAGGTAGCGTTAAAGATACCAGTAAGATGCCAATGTGTCTAATATTGGATGTAAAATAAACCAGTTTTTGAAAAAATACCATTTTTCGAGGGCTCAAGTAAAGTCAAATAAACTTTAGCATACATACCTCAATTTGATTTAAACCATTCCCTTTTGCAAGGACACCTAGGAATCTCCTCTCTATCAGTCACTGAGAAGAGTGGTGTGGTGAGTATGCACTATTATAGTATAATACACATGACAGTCTACATACCAGCTTTGCTACTTACAATTGCAGCTATCCGCCATTTCAAGCTAACTTCCAACAAAGTTCAAATCATCAACCAAATAAAATATACAGTATTACAAATCAACATGAATGTCATGATAAATGGAGGGAGGGTACATATGATTAAAGCCAATGCCAGCTATTGATAATGGATAATGCCATGAGTTTCGTAAATGATAACAGAAAAGTCAGCCTCAGTCACTATTTTCACTCGATTACATCTTTGATGATGTATTTCTCTCTCATCAGGGCCATCGATGCGAAATCTCCTCTTTTGAGTAGCCCTTCAGCCGATAAATCGCCACAACCAGCAATTTGACGCACACCTCTCCATATGCGTAGGCCTGCACGCTCTTTCTCTCTCCTTCGTCATCGTACATCAGCATCAGCTTAGCTGATGTATGCTCAGTACAGAGGTCATACCTCTGTAACATCATACAGTCGGCTTTGGAGCATTTTCCTAGGGGAGGAGTCTGAGGTTCCACGCGAGCCTTGCACTTAAGACACGATTTGTAAGTGTCCAGGTACGGAATGCCGACAATTGAAACATTTTGGATGAGCAATAGTTCCTCATCTTCTTTCGTCTGCTCCACTACACCTCCAATGTCATCAATCGCAATGATTCGGGACCCTTCTTTCGCCATTGTCAGGTACTTCGTACTCTGAAATTCTCGGACCATAAAATCCTTGAGACAGTAACTGGTATTCTCCTCCATTGTATTCACATGTCCCTCCCACACACTAACCCTAGCCGTGCCACTTCCATCAGCGATAATGATATCCCTCTTCGATTTCCCACCAACCTGCATCTCCTCCTTCAACTCCACCACCTTTACGTTCACTGTAGCCCTGTCAAACACCTCCAAACCATCCAGCTCATCGAGAGTTACGACTTTTGCTGCAGCATCGACCATCAGTGATGCTATGTCCATCTTTTTTGGAGATTGCTTGATCTGGGTACCATTCTTTAACATCAGCTCGTATCCCTCGCCTTGTCGAGAAGGCTTCACCTCGCAATTCAGTAGCTGCACTGGAACATTATTTTGATGGTACTCGTTCAGCTTTCGTTGCTGCTGTGCATCAAACCCCACTAGTCGTATTTTGGATGATTCGTCGGCAAGCATCCCATCGAAAAAAACTGACTTCCGCCCCCTCTTCACAGGTGGCAGAGAAATTATAGCACCATGGACTTGAGTGCTCGAAATGGGACCATTCACCTCATCTATGTTCTCAATCTCCTCATAGCTCCTTTTTTTGCCCATACTTTCCTTTCATGCAACTGGCTCACTACCTCTGTCCTTTTATACCACTAGGTTGCTGACCGTGCATAGTCACTGTGCAATGTCATAAATAGTAACGTTTCTTTGCGCAAGATATATTACGTATTGATCTATGATAAAAATAGCAACAACGTTGTCCAGACGCAAACCCTGCTGCGCAATATCTATGACATCAGCGCTAAAACACACTACGCATGCGCACCACTATTGGTCGCACGGCGGGATCGTGCGCACATACGTACGCGATACCACTAATTGATGGGCTGGGCTTTTAGTTATTCGTGGTCTCCACGCTAGTAGCTCGCGGAGAGTCCGACACAACGTAGGGCGTGTATGCACTCCCGCATGCTCTACTGTAGCTATTCCGTGTCAGACTCTACCCGAGCTACTAGCGTGAACACCACATACTAAAAGCCTAGCCTATCAATTAGTGGTACAGCAGTTCGCCGAGGGTTTGCACTTCAGTGCTTTTCATTCTGTCTGTCTGTCTGTCCGCGCGAGTTCTCGCACTACAGGCTACAAGGCGGCCAATGAGTGGCACCAACTGGTTGTGAACAACGAGAAGATGGATATGAATGTGGCGATTTTCCTGAAACGACTGCGTTCCAGAGATATGGCGTGAAAACAAGCGAAAAGGCCAACGCGCAGTCGATCGCGCACGCGCCCTTTCTTGCAGGCTAGCTATATAGCGCCCACGCGTCATGTCAATTAATCGCCGGAGCATGCGCTACGCCACGATCCACGGCCTCTGTCAGTTTTGATCTCTGTTCCCTATGGATAAACCGGATAAACATGCTGAGCAAGGTATGTTCGCAATGTAGCATAATAGTTCAGGTGGCGAGCAGTTTGTGGTTGCGGCCTTGCCTTCCCATCTATAAAACGTCTGGCGAGAGCATTGAAGAGCGGATAAAGCAAATATGAGAGCCTCTGAAGCACCTGAGCTATTGCTCTAACCGCTAATGCAACTACCCTGTGTTACGGTGAGACTCGTGTTACTGGCTCCGTCGATGACGCACGGCCCAGCATACAGCGATGCTATAACTCGCTAGTTTACCGCCGAGGGCCGAGGGTTTGCACTTTAGTGCTTTTCATACTTATTGTGACTTGCGTGGGCGGATTAAAGGCCGCGCATTCCCGTATTGTAGTATGCGTTCAATATGAATAATAATATTGAACGTTCAATACAAAAAATTATTGAGCTAGCATCAGCATCTTAAGACAAAAACTGTTCTGTAGAGGCTGTAGAGGCGAGGGACGGCTGAGGCAACCACACCCCTTTCTCTTGCTCCCTGTGGCAAGCGAGACCGTGGCCGCGGCAGTCTCTCGACCACACCCGTCGTTCCCATAAATCACGTATACAACTCTAAACGCACATTATCTCTTACATATGGTTAGCTGCCCTGGGGCTGCTTTAATATTTCACACCATATATGGAAGAATGCTATGCTGTCTTGAAATCGGCCCTCAATAACACAATTTGTGTTTGTACGTGGATAGCAAAGGTAAAGAGTGTCAAAGTCCTGGGTCCTAAGCAACACTTGATGTCTTAGCTGCTGACAAGGGCTTATGGTTTAGGTGACAAAATTGGTAATGGAAAATTGACATTTCACGCGTCTCTGTCAACCCAGAATTCCTACAATGTGCAGAAGATTGTCTGTTATATTTGTGCTCCATTCCTAAGCCCTGATTGTGGTGGTAGCTGTCGAGTTACTAGCTGCACCAAACTTGGGCAGACTAAGGGCCACACCACCCCACTTGTTTTACGCAGCTCCAGTAAGGAAATTCATGAGTGACATTAAAAGTTTTTCTGGTTTATGCTTATTAATACAGACGTGGTGTTGTTTAGGCCAACATCCTTCACTACATTTCAGGGCCACACGGACCAGTCTTGGTTAGGCATGTATCAGTTTAAAGTAACCATGTATTCCCTATAATAATTATTAGGTGGACTAAAATCTGCCATTTGATGGGTGGCTTAGGTTAAAAGTATAACTAGTCTGGTTGTCCTGGCTAAGTTCACAACACATGAATTGAAACACTGTTCATTTGGTAGTGGAACTATTGGTTTCCGATATCCCTCTGGCAGGCAACAAGGCGTACTCTCCAGTCGAAGCCTTGCCTGTGCAGGTGTTAGTAAAAATAACCAAGTGACATAGTTTGAGGGCCATACAATCTGACTTTGTGTATATACTCTTGAGATGGTTTTGGTATAAGAAGAAAAATTACATTTGGTTTGGTTGAAGCTGGCTTCAGTTTTTGTTGCAAGGTTTAGAATATGATGTATCAACAGGAACGAACAGTTATGTAGGTTAGTAGTATAGTGGGACATCGATCTTACTTTGTACGTTCTAATGTAGGCTTGCTTCGCTTTAAAGTTCTATATTATCATAGGTTAGGTTGGCTTTAGTTCAAAATACAAAGAATGATACTTTTACACTTTGGTTTTATGTAAGCTAAATCGCATTATTAGATCCGCTCAATAAAATAGACATATATAGACTATATAAGCTATGCTACATTGTCCTAAGCGAAAGGTTATTTTATAAGTGTGAGGTCACTGGTTCGATCTCGATTTACTGATCACAAATTCGCACAGTAGACAAGCTGTTGATATGCAGCACAGAGCACTGCTTATTTTAGTACAGAGAATCTTTTATCTCATCAAAACTACTTCTTCTCTTTGGAGTTATAATAACGGCAGCATAATATCATAGTATACATCGTTATACACCTATACTTCTTTAACTAAAGCTGACAACAAAGCTAAAACTAGATTGTGTACAAACTACAAAGCAATTTAAGCATACACATTATTAAGGAGATCAACGGTAGTAATCGGTACCCCTCTTTTTAGTTTCACTCCCCCTCTTTTGAGTATGTCGCTTTACCCCCCTCACCACCCCTCCAACCTCCCATTGCTCTTCGGTTGGAGTAAGCTCTCTTGCTTGAAGAGTGAGCATGTCTCTCAGTTAGAGAAATTGACTGTCGCTCCTCAATTTACTCGTAATCATCCCTGGAATTATCAGGAGAACTGGTTGAATTTACGCTGTGCATACTGCCGGATGAATTAGAATTTTGCTCTGATCTCGAACTCCAACTGTTGGATGGTTGGTAAGTATTTACATCTTTGAGTCTTCCCGTTTCCTTCATGAAAGACAGGTAGTCATGTGACCCTGACTGTGTCATCGGCCCTTCGCCATTACTAACCAGTTCCTCCTGTTCTGGATCTGTGATAACTGCATGGCGGCGGCGTTTACTTTTAGCACATTTGTCGCGTACACAATGATAAATGTGCCTTGTCACAATCACAGAGATGTAAATAAGAGGAATAAGCACGAGGACATAATGTATACCAAAGGCAGCGGCTGATATTTTAGAGCGTATTATGGCTGTTCCATAGTTGTACATTGTGAGTGTGTTGATTCCCAGTAGGAGAACAAACATCCCTGCATCTAGCTTGTTGTAGTAGTCGTCTTTGTAAGGCCGCAAGAAAAGGAATGCCAGTAGTCCGACAACACAGACGAATTGTTGAGAAGTGTATTGCTCTAACCAATCATTAGCAAAAGCGTGGACACCAAAAAGAGTTATGCGAAGCATAAGATAGAACCCAGCAAACCAGCGAAAGTCGAAATCCGTTGCGTTTTTTGTGGAATTAGTGCCATCTCTGTAGCATCCATGGAAGGCCTCGAGAAAAGTAGTAAGTCTGGGCCAGGGAGTGACGGAGAATCGGTCACAATTTGGAAGATATTTCCCTAGTTTTGGCCATCTGTTACGAATGACGGTGAGATTCCGAACTAGAGATGGAACAATTAACAGAAGAGGGGTTATGATGGCAAAGACTATCAGAGCTGGTAGAGACAGGAGAACATAGAAGGCATGTCTTGGACTAAATAAAGTAATAGTTCCGTCATAAAATGCAACAAGACCAAAACCTTTCCCATTCTGTTTCACAAGTGGAGTGATAGTCATTAGCATAAATGACACTATAATGAATCGACTGTAAGACAAGAGGACAAACGAAGCAAAGGTATGTATGAGGGAGCGTCGAATGTTTAGATACTGCTGAAATCGTGCAATAGCTATGTGCAGTGGTCTAAAAATGCGCACAATGCAACGAAAACCTCTCTCATACATCCAAACCAACAGACGTACAATCCCAATCAGCATTAGCGGATAGATAGCTTCCAGGTAAGTAATGGAAATGGCTCCTAGGCTATTAAGATGGGAACTGAGGCATATCCCTAGCCGGAAAAACATCAAATTCCAGATGTTGTATAAATTGGTGTATACATCGGCCATGTGGTTGTTTGGGTGGTTGAGAGTTATGGCGCCACCACCATCCAGTGTGAAGACAGTTGGTAAGACCTGGGCAAAGAAGATGAATGCATTAGCCGGTGCTGAAGTCACGCGGATGTCTAAAACTATAACTAGAACAAAGAGAAGAGTCAGAGGGAGGAATTGGGAGAGTAGGTATAAAGCCCACATGTAGTCAGCATCACAACGTATGCACTCTAATGTGTGAATGGAAGGGCCGTATCCATCCATACACTTTCCACATAGAGTCCCCATCCTGTTAATACTGCCACAGAGAAGACTGTCTAAGTGATCGGCTCTTCTTGGAAGCTCAATGAATAAGTCGTTTGATCTAGGGTCAAAGTAAGGAGTTCTGCTAGTCACAGTTTTATTATGATGATAGGATCCAATCCAATATCCTCGTTGTATTCTGTACGAAAATTGGTCAAATCGCACCTAATTACCCCACCAAAGGTATCCTCCACACTGGCAAGAAGCTTGGGTGGATTTCTCCAACACCATCCCTGGAGGGCACGGCAAGACAGTAACCTTTAATGTCACATTCACCACTCTTGGGTCTATCGTCTCCAGTGAAACTCTCCCTTCAACTATACCATCATTTTCGTAATCCGTTTTGTGCACTTTGATGCGATTGCTGGATATGTAGAGACTGTTGGAATCTATGTGTATGTCATCTGAGAGCGACCTGGCAATAAATACACTAGAGCTGGTCACATCACTCCCTCGATCATCCCACATTGTTAATTTGTGGTGTTTTCGCTTCCCCGGAAACACCTCAATTGCAAAATTCGAATGAGACTCAAATATTCTGGGTAAAGTCCGAACTTCAGTGGTACAGTTGCTACCATTATAATCCCAATTCTTCCAACAAAACACTTTTAAGAGGTCCTCAGATGTATTGGTATAGGCACCATCCCATCGGCATAGCTGGAGGGACGATGCAAATATGGATCCATCGTTAGTGCCGTTAGCAAGGTTTCCTGAGAAGAAAAAGGTTGATGTCCACTCTTTGTGTGGAACTGTGATATCGCTGTAACGAATGAAACAGTTTCTGCAGTTGATGAGGTTTTGTTTTCCAATGGATATCTCGTAGATTGCTCCACCTGCGATGGTGGCAGAGTTTTGGACAAAATTCAATCTAGAGAGAGGGTGTGTTTCAATGAATGCTGCACCGAGTAACGCGATGGCACCACCATAGCGACCGGCATTGCCTATGAAGTCTACGGTAGCGTTGGTAGTGATGTGTATTCCAGTTGTTATTGCAGCAAGGGCAGAGTTATTGTTATTCAGAAATTTATTCTCGCCCATGAAATACACAGGGATCGAGTCAAGGTATAGAGCCCCTATTCCAACAGCAGTGCTTTCGTTCGTTGTGTAAGTCGAACAGGTGTTGTCTTGAAAAGTACAGTTTGTGAAGTTTACAATGACGACCGCTCCGTATGGCTCAGGGTGCCATACCGATAAATCGGCTCAAGATCCAGTTGTTGCGACATTCTCCTCCCACGTCGTGCTGAGAAAAACCAGAGAATTGGTTGGTTTACTCGCACTAGGCTCTCTTGCTGCATGCAGTGATGCTCCGCCACCAAAATAGGCCGAGTTCTGAAAAAACTTGCAACTTTCAAAAGCAATGGCATTCTCTTTGACATGTGTGCCTCCAAAGAAAACTGTAGCCAATTCTTGCACCACCACCACCTGTACCGTAACTGCTGTTATCCTTGAATAAGTACATGTTATTTGAGAAATTCGAGTTGCTTACAGAGACACTATTGTTATTACTCCAATCCTGCATCTCCACAAACAGCCCAGCTCCCCATAATGCAGTGTTGTTTGAAAATTCACAGTTTTCAATAATATTCACAGAGTTGTTTGTTGCATTTCCTTTGAAAAACATTGACAACCCGCCCCCTCTGCCAAATGCCAGATGGTTCCATTTCTGCGGCAGAATATATGTGAATTGAGTTTCGTCTGCTACACTTGCAAAGTTATCAGAGAAGAGGCAATGAGATATGGTGTAGGTTGAGTCTCTTGTGTAATCATCAGGAATATTAGAGGGGCCATTGAAGCAAGAGGTGTTGCCAGGATAGCAATAGGCAAACTCAATGTACACACCACCACCTCCACTGGTCTCTGCACCTCCACTGATAGTCTCTGAGTCATTCAATGTAAGGGGTTTGTTTGAGGTGAAAGTTTGAGTTTGTGATTGTGTTGACGCCAACTGTGCTGTACATAACCACACCAGTTCCTTCAGTCTCCTGTACTGTGACATGGGAGATGGTGACTGTACGACAGAGAAGGAAATAGAGAGCACTTGTGACCTCCTGGAAGTAAGGGTCATCCGAAGAGAAATCTTTGCTGGTGCTGTTGTTAGGAAAACCACAGCCAGTGATCACAAAATTCTCTAGTTTTATTCCATCAGACTTGATAAAGGAGAGCCCAGCACCTTTCTCACAATCAATCTTTACACAACTAGGTCCAGCAGTGCTGCAGTTCCCAGTGATAGCGAAACCTCCAGTTCTCTCTTCTATCACAGTCAGCCGTGAGTCATTGGTCAAGGTGTAATTTCCTTCACTGACAATCAGAGACACTGGTGTTGTCAGGGAGATGTTCTGGACACACTCCAGAGCAAGAGTGAGAGTTTTGCAGGGACTTGCAGCGCTCCCTGAGCTACTGGGACAACAGCTGATGTTAGAGATGCCATGCTCCCCATCAACATCGATGCTAATTGCAGCTAACTTATGAAAGTTTAGCAGTAGATAAAACAATGTCAAGAATAACATTATAAGTCACTCTGCTTTTTTCCACGAAAAACCTATATGCCTTTACATCGAACACGATTCTTGGTTACTCTTCGATTTATATCAGTACGGTGCGATCGGCCTATGCGGAAGCAGTGCAGACCATGTCGCGACACAAGGCAATGAATCAAGATGCCTTTTAACCTTACGCTGCCATTTCTCAGCTCCTTTCGTTGTCGCTGTGACTCGCGTATTACCCGCCACAGACGCTTCGCGGGGGTGACGCTAACTACCGCGCGTAGGAAGGTAGGTTGAAGGTTACTGTATTCACCTATGCAGCGTCAGGTAGACAGAATTTCAAGATTCATTTGTTGCCTGCCCCGCGGCGGGCTACAGTATTATACGCGGCATTTCCGCGCCTAATTAATACCAATTCGACGACGCATGCTCTCGTGATAAGGCGCTCGGGGCAACAGAAAAGCTCGCCTACAGTGAACCGCGTCTGTAATTCTCATCGTAAAAGGGTGATTAGTTTACCGGATTCCGCGTTGTCTACTTTTTTCCGTACTATTCCGCGTCTGGAGGCGGATTACAATGTTAACAAACCAACATATTAGCTACAATGAAGCTACCATTAAAAAAATCAAAGTCAAAATGTAGCATCTATATTATATTATAGTGCTATAATTATGGTCAAAAATCCAATTAAGTCAAGTTGAAGACTTCAGCTGAAACAGCATGAATACGCCATTCTCATCGGAATGACGATCGACAGACGGCCTGACGCAGACCTGATATTCTTCTCCCCTCTTTTTGACGCAGAGGTATCCATTGCGTGGGCTGTGGATACACTGTATGTAGTAGGACTCCCTGCCCCGTCGCCACTGCTTCGTGTTGCACGATATCTTGGGATTGATCCGCTGTTTCAGTAGGAGTCGAACATTCTTCAACCTCGAATTCATTCGCATGCGCACGACGTCGCCCTTTCCCCATGTGTTGACACGTGTCTCGAGATAGTACTCCAGTGTGCGTGACTTGCACCCGTCACTTTCCCCCTCTCCCATCGTTGATGCGTTATCTCCTTCTGAGGCCTGCGGCTTTCTCTCCACCTTTCCTCTTCGGCCACCTTCCCCATCTGCGTCCTCTTCGGTTTCTCCTGTGGTCGTTTGACCGTCTTCCACAAGCCGGGGATTTTCCTCAGCTTTCTCTTCTTTCTTTTGCTTTTTGACTTTCTTCCTGTACTCTGGTAGCGAACTGGTTATGGAGAACTCCAAGCGATTATGGGTGTCCGAGTCGTCGAGAACTTTCACTATGAATTGTTCAGCTTCTTTTATGTCAAGTGTTCCTGTCAATTTCAACACCCCGGAACCTTCTTCTCGGTAAACAGCGATGTACTTTGGGGTGTCAATATCAGCTCCAAACATAATGTTGTAAGGTCCACCACCTGTATAATTATAACCACATCAAGGAATGCAAATTTGGTCATTGTAAAAAAAATCAAGGCTTTCCAAGTTCCAGAAACGGATGTAGCTAATTGACGCAACCCTTATTAATGAAAGTGTATCACTGCATAAAAGTGATTGTTTTAGGACATTAAATGGCGAAAGCGAATCTAGAGGACTTAGCAACTTAGCAAAATACACTGTAGCTAGAGCTATAGTTACCGCACATTACTCCAATTCAGGCGGTTATTTCAAATTCGAATGCATACCTTTAGAAGCTTCAACGACGTACTTGTCGACGCTACTCTTGAGTGCGAGCTGCAGAAACGGCATTTTTATGAGAGCGCTAATTGGAATGAATGCGCAGCCGATCACCGCTTCCTCCGCGACCTTCTCCTTGCTCATTACCCCAATCTTCTTCCTCTCCGATTTTTCGCTCTTTTTAGACTTTGTAAAGGTGTGGCTGGTCGAAGCCTCCGCTCCTCCGTATGTTGCAGCCGTGAGCGAGGCTTTGGAGCTCAATTTTGCTCGGTTATAGAACTCCTTGGATGTCAGCTCCTTGTACTCCAACGCACCGAGTTCGATGGCGCTGACGTAATGAGTGACGCCAAACTCGCGGACGAAGTGGTCGAGAAAGCTTTTGATCACCTGCACCATTGGCCGACTGATGCTCTCCAAGTGCGGTGAATGGATCATATCCTGAAAATTTTCAGACGAAGGGCAGTGGTATCCCTGGCGTTTGAGGCAGTTTTTGATCCAAAAGCCCAGGCGTTTTTCGAATGTTGACCCCTCGGGCATAGTTAAAACTTCGTCAAAGACCGATTCAGAGCGTGACAGCGGTCTATCGGCGATCGACTCCAGAGACGGAATATACGGCTCGACCATCCCGTCGGTGGCTGCGGCGGCAGGCTCTTCGGGGACCCTTACTAACTGAACTGCCGATTGCGCTGCGTGCAAACGAGGCCTTTTGTCGTTCTGTTTATCGTCAAAATTGGCCATGCTCTTAGACCACGTGGCCGCCTTGCCGATTTTTTTCAGAGATGGCCTTTCTTCAGCTTCTTTTATTGCGTCCTCCACGTTTTTGACCAGCGACTGTGGTACGTCCGCAAAGTCCATGCGAAACGATATCGTCCGCTTTTTTATCTTCGTTCCAACAACGTATTTCGACGATAGGGTTGACCGAGTGTGCTCGACATCCATGCGAACGCAAACAGGCACGTTGGTCGGCTTTATTCCTGCCTGTACTTCGCTTTTGACAGTTGTTCGGCTGCGTACTTCTTCACTGTACGCTTTCAAAAGCTCTCCGTCGTCGGTTTCAATAAGATCTTCCGGTTTTACATGCCGGACTTGAAATGCCGTCTTCTCTACCCATGGCGTTTTTTTGGTAATGTTGATCCCTCGACCGAGACCCCAGCGAGCAAACTTCCGGCAATCGTCTTCGGTAATCTTGGACAGATCGGTTTGTTTCGATTCTTCAGTCGATGCCATGGTCAACTAAGTAGAAGTAGCGCAGAGCAGTCTATTATGAAATGGCTACAGCTGCGAAATATTTATAGTGCTTGTCTTGCGTAGGCTGGTACGTATACGTAAATCTATTAATTAATGGACGCACTTATCAAGAAAGTCGCGCACATGTTTGGCGCCACAATATAAATTAATCTCCAATTACATACATGATTACCATAGCTCAAAGGGTTAGTCACGCGCCAGGTGTCTGCTACAATGTGGTCTAAGGACCTCACACGCATGCAGCTATAGGAATCACCACTTTCATGGAATTATAGCTGAGAAGCTAATGTGAGTATTTCTTTGGGGAAAGCTAATTTCTCAGATGTAACATAGTAAACTGACCCATTTCAAGCATAATAGTGCTGATATTATAATGAATAACGCAGTATATACTAAAAACTTTACACTCTACTAACTGACCTAACATAATTATAAAACAATCACATCTCAAAGTCATCATAAATCTTATTATCATGAATAACTTTTCTCCTAAAAATGGTACAGTGATAGTTTATTATTGACGGTGTTCCCTATGGAGGACATAGCCTATGGAGCCTATGGAGAGGTAGCTACACACAGAAACCTGGGGGGCTGGATTTATTATTACTATAATAGGTGTTTGGGTGTTCCCAGCCAAGGATTGCTGACACAGGAGAGGTATTTAGGAAATCACTGGAATTCAATTTCGTGCAGATGGTTTAGTAATACTGCGTAGATGTTGTTAAGTTCAAAGGGTAATTACCAAAATATGAGGAAACGATTTTCCTTCTCACTAGGTATTCAAATCATTATTCTAAAGTCGCAAAACAGCTTTGTGGATTGGTTTTGCATCTGAAAAGATAATTACAAAAGAAATGCAGAAACTAGATAATCACCTTAACTCGCAAAACGGTAGTGAATTATATATAAAAGTATATTGTTGTGTGGATCGATATATAGGGTTGGAATACAGTGGAACCTCCGAGATAGGGACACTTAGGGTAAACGGCTTTTGTCCCTTGTAGAGAGGTCGTCCCCATCTCCGAGGTTTGTGTTATTTCAGCTTATAAACCCCTCTTGGGGTGATTTAACACAATTTTATTGCTTATGCACGATCAAGACTGATGTATAGCTATACTGGTGGCAGGCGAACGCGAACACGTATTAGTAGAACATTACGGCTCCCTATGGAGGCCACGTTTGACATTGTTATAACTAAACGACTGCATGGGCCCCATGGAGCTTATGTCGAGATGTAGCTACACACTATCACAGAAACCTGGGGGCTGGATTTATTATTACTATAATAGGTGTTTGGGTGTTCCCAGCCAAGGATTGCCGACACAGGTGAGGTATTTAGGAAATCACTGGAATTCAATTTCGTGCAGATGGTTTAGTAATACTGCCTAGATAGGGTAATTACCAAAATATGAGGAAACGATTTTCCCCCTCACTGGGTATTCAAATCATTATTTTAAAAGTCGTACCTAAAACTGGCAACATTAGGGTCTACCCAGCGAGGCTATACTTTCGATGCCTAATATTTGTCTAACAGTAAGTGTAACGTTAAGACTGGGTCATTGCCTACTATCCCTCCCTCTTCGAAATTAAACGCTCTGGTTCTTTCCCTTACCTTTGTAGTGTGCAACATTACTTTAAAGACTCTTTCCTCCTTATGTGATACTCAACGTGGACACTATATATCACTATCATGTGTGTATACACATTCATAACCATGTGTATAATATATAATATGCAGAAACACCTTGTATGCATAAAGCTGTAGTATAGGGAAATTATGGCATTCCATTTGGTATAATATTGAGAAGGAAATACTACAGTGGGGAGGCACCTTTGTTCCGTCTTAGATGGCTCTGTGGAGGAAACGTTGATTGGGTAAGAGCATCATTATAAGTGATGACTAAACTGGGCCATAATTGTTTCCTGCCAATAATGTTTTGGCTGACTGATCTTTCCCCATTTCAAGTCATCCACAGTTAAGTTTTTTCACTGAGGGGCATGCATTGCGAGAACTATGTTAATCCAAGTTTACTGGATGTTGGTTATATCAGGGATGTTCATAATAGCTCTTGTGGGACCGTACATTATTTTAAATTGAGCACTCTTCAGAATTGAATTAAGCTAATCAAGAAATGATAGATCCAGACGAAATTGTTTCAGTTGAAATAGCATATAAACTTTAGCATCACTGCAGCGGTAGTCGACGGTTTGCTTCACACACACGTGGTAGCGTTTTGTGCTCCCCTCACCGTACTCTTTGACACAGAGGTAGCCGTTGCGAGGGCTGTGTATGCATCTGATGTAGTAGGCCTCTCTCCCCTTCCGCCACTGTTTCGTATCGCAGGATAATCTTGGGCTCGATTATCTCCTTCAGCAAAAGTCGAACGTTTTTCAGCCGGGAGCTTTTTCGCACGTGCACAGTGCTTCTATTTCGGACGGAATTGAATGTTGTTTCGAGGTAGTATTCAAGTGGTCGTGGAGTGCCCGTGGCACATGCGCCTGAGTCTTGACATTCGTTTTGCTCGTCTTGCTTCTTCTTCCTGCACCTCGGAAACGAACTGGTGATAGAAAATTCGAACCGGTTTGTAGAGGTCGAGTCGTCAAACACTTTCACCGTGAACCCCTCTGCGTCTTTCTGTAAGCTTTCAGCAGTCCGCCATCCTTCGTTTCAATTATAATATTGTCAGAGGTAACGTCTACTTCCCGCACCTGAAACGATGACTTCTCGACCCATGGTTTCTGCTTCGTGATATCGACTCCACGTCCAAGACCCCAGCGAGCGTAATCCTCCGGTTTGATTTCCACAGTACAACCCTTTTCTTTAGTTACCGCGGAGCCTTTCTCCTCGGACTCCTTTTCCGAATCTTTCTCCGGACTCTTTTCTTTGTCTTCCTCGGGTTCCTTTTCTTTTTTCGGCATTATGGCTGTTCTGTGAGAAAACGGGCGCCACACGTTTTGCTTCGGCAGTGGGTGGGGCTCACGAACAGCGCTATATAGAGTTCATGCGCACGCGCATACCCACGCGTATTAGAACTGACGTTATTCTGACTTCTCTCTTTCACCAATCAACATTTTTAGTGCATCCTTGGACTTTGCAATGCACGAACGTCGGTGAAACCTCTTGATAATTATGGGGAACATCAGTACATTCAATCAGGAGCGTCACTTATTCGGAGGTAGTATATATGAGGTAGCACCAAGTCATAATAATTATACAGAAAAGTGTTCTTTTGAGATTTCACTGTAAGCTTATTATGGTGCCTGTCTATTAAACATTCAATCACAGGTTGTGTCAGTCATAGTACTAACTCAGCTATTTAGTACCATTTAGGTTATGCATGGGAGTCACCCTTTAAACAAGACGAATGATGTGTGCAGTTCTGAGTGTAACCCTCAATAGTCGTGAGTGTCTGGTATACTTTAGTTCACAGAATAAACCTGATAGCTATCATTTTTTCTGCCCTGTATATATATAGCACGAAATGCCTTCGGATGTGTCCACCTACCATACATTTTTTCACCCAAAGTGAGTAAATAGCAGCAACCAAGAAGTAGCTACAGCTTTATGCTATGTATCTTTTCGTTACCTGGTGAAAATAAACCTGATAGCTAGGTATCAATTCTTGATTGTTAGTGGACACAACTCATACCATACAGAACGATAATGATATCAGTGAGGTAACGAAAACTGTAGTATAATAGCAAAAAGTACCTTTTCTCCACTATCTTATCAATGTGTTGTAGCCCCAAAGTAATTAATCTTTGCTGACTTTAGTAAGAATCAGAGTGGTCTTGGGCATATTGTGTAAAACATAATACTAGTCTAGCCTCATACAGGGAAAGAGGTTAGTAAAGAAATTATGCGGTTCAATGAAGTTTGCTCGCTTCGCAACAAAAGTTGTACGGCCCGAAGATACTTATGGAAATATACTATAACATTGGTGAGACATTATAATTTTAACTTGAAGTACTTGATAGGTTAACTTGAAGTCTGAAAATAAGGCGGCGTTATTAATAAAATGTGCAATTAAACTTGAGTACTGTGGTTGGGTTATGGAATGAAGTGAAGCTGAGATGTCTCGATGTAGCCACTTGAGCTCGCCACATCCTCCTGCATAGTCATTCGCATGATTTCCACACAAGGCTCATAGTCCAAGACACGCGACTCAATGGAAGGATCCCCGAGAGAGTCCTTATCCCTGGATACATCATGAACTGGGGCAGAATCAGCCACACGTGGAGTTGCTTGAAGAGATTTCGTGGAGAGCGGTATGCAACTTTCACCGTTTCTGATCGGTTGGACTTCTGTGCTCGTGGTATCAGCAACACAGCAGAGGTGTTGGCTGGTGACTGCAGCAGGTGGTGGATGTGTGTTGCCATTAATCGGATAAGGGACGTAGCCACTGGCAGTCAGAGTCCCCATTCGTGCATGCACCGGTTGCTGTGACCGATTGTACAGGTGCGATGTGATCGTCCGAGCAGAAAGACGAGTCCTCCCCAGTCATCTCAGAGTTAATGTAAGAATCAGGGGGAGGGGTGTTGATCTCAGAGTGGAGATCCTGGACTGGTTTCTGGAGATGATCTTTGCTGAAGAGATGATGAGGTGGTTGTATTGTCTCTGAGGAAAGGCCAGTGTTATTGTTCCCTACACTACACTGCCCCGCGTCACCGACATAGTCAGAGGGAGCTGCACAGGTGCTCTTGTCGGCAAACTCGGGTCTGTGGTGATCACTGTTGCAACACGCCTGGCTTGAGAGTGAGACGCCTTTTTTGTCTGAGATATACTCTGAAGCATATCCACTGGACTCTGAGCTGGTGGCCGTTCCAGACTCAGTGACATAGCTGGTTGTTGAGAAGCTAGGGTTTCCTTCTTCGCATGTATACCCGCTAGTTTCGGTACTCCCTGTGGTGCATGTAACTGCTGTGCTTGTTTGGGTGAATTGGTGGAAGGTAGCTGGTGCAGGATGCATGCTGAATACTGTATCAGCTGAGGATTCACATGGCAAAGGAGAGTCTACTCCCTTCCTGCTGTCCTCTGTTGAAGGAATCACACCGTTTAGGATGGGACTGTCTTTTGCATCTTGTGTCAGCTGACTTTCATTTTTCTCCATGGGTTTGGCTATTGCACGGGTGTTGATTCCATCGATACAATCGCCTGCTTCGAGATTCTCTGCTTTGGAAGTAGATTTGCTTAGCACCTGCTCCTCGACGTATCCATCACTTGCTACCACATGTTCTTCCTCAATGGCGCTAGCTAACATAGTAGCTCCACAGCTTAAACTTTGGCCAGGGGACTGGTACACGTTTTGTGCGTCCTCAACATAGCCGCTATACGCTGACGTTCTGAAGTCTTTGCTTCCAATTGATTCACTGTCCTGATCAGGCGAGACGTTCTCAGACAATTTTCCCTCCGACACGTTGTCTTCTCTGTCTTCAACTATGGCGCTCAGCTCTCTTCTGACTCTAAGGTTCTCTTCATCGCTGATGAAACGGACATTCTGCGAGAATAGTTTTCCTTCCGCGGTGGTGAGTTCACCGTTGGATATCTCGCAGAGAGAGTGGTGAGATGAATAGCCATAGAGTTCCAGCGTACTCATGAGGGAGAATGTGTATGATAATGGTCTCATTGGACTGAAATCAATTGGTTCGTACGAGGGATCGACTTTCTGTGTTTGCAAGAAAAAACATTGCTAATTTCGGTCTATCGTTATTATTGTGACTTGCCTCTTTCTTCATGTTGTAACTGAACAAGACACCATATCTCTTCTCTATGTCATGTCTGTGGGAATCATGAAGAATATTGAGCCTGGGTTTGTGTTTTTTACAATTGGTTAACATCTTTCGCTATAAACCTGTATATTATATATCAAGAATTCTAAAGGTCTAAGCCATTTCAAGTGTTAGAGCATGCAGGGTGGTGGGATATTCATTGCCTGCAAAAGCGTGAGGTTTAACATTCCACTAATTTGTGAACTCTGTACCTAGCTATGATAGTCCTGTGGCTACACAAACATACCTCTGTATTCCACTGATAGCTACTATGACATCAGCCTCAAGTATGTATATAGCATCAATGCTCCTTTCTTTACAAAGTGTTTGGTGTACATGTATGTGTATTGATTGCCAAGCCCACATTTTTCGAGCTGCAAACAGAGACAAGGTCACTGGTGTCTGGAGACAGGTGCAACACTCCATTTACTGACATGACCATCCGTGTAAGCCAACAGTTTGTTGCCTTGCACGGGTGTCACCACAACGCAATTGAAGTCCTCATGTGACATATAGCATGGTAGGATTGCATAGTCTGCAACTAGTAGCTAACAGGTTAAGTGCTGATGTAACAGCAAAACCACCCATCCCAGTGACAACTTGCAGATCCTTGAAGCCAAACGCACACACGAGAATAGTCAATGTGTATGCATTTGTGTGATCATTAGTCCAACTGCTCAAATCCCGACTCCAGATAGCTAGACAGAGGCCTATTTCTTAAACATGTCAGGGCCCTTACTTGTTTTGGAGATACTTGTGTCTCAGACGAAAGAAGACTCCAATAAGTACGAGAGAGAGGAGGAGGAGTACAACACCACCGACCCAGTACACATGGACAATACCTGCAGTCATCATAGAATATTGAGAACGCATGTTAGCTCATTTGGGTACATAACCCCATATTAGCTTCAAATTCCTACCTCAATGGATTGAATTTGCATTATTAATACAAGTTGTAGTATTGCCTGTTGTCCTTGATTGTAGCATAGCAACATGGGGCACAAACCACTTAATTAGGAGCACATACGGGGGAAAGGAGTGTCCTATAGTTCTGAAGGATTTTCCCCTTCTTTTGCACAGTCGTGAGCCAAGTTGGCACAGAGGTATTACCAATGATTACACAAGTACCGAGAATGTATAGTCCTTGCGCAAGCTGTGCCAAAACAAATTCCCCTTTTATTATAATATACACGGTATATACCTATAACTGAGCAAGAGTTCCCATCTTGTCTGTAGCCAGAGTCACATACACAACTGTAGCCCTCTTCAGAGTCGGGAGAATTGACACAGCTCGAGTGGCCGCCACAGCTCACAGCCAGCTCTGTACACACATCCATTGCTGCACGTTGTCATGACGGAATATGTGTAGTTTGTTAAAGTAATGACAGTAACACATGCTGTACTACCTACCACACATTTATACATTGTGCAATAATAATATAATGGTTGTATATAACAAAACAACCAATTTTCCTTTGAACTCTGGTGCAAATCTGATTCCGTTGCAATCAAAGAGGATCACTGACCTGTACAATTGTATTGACCATCCGGTCTGTACCACTGAGTCCTACATGAACAGTTGTAGCCTCCCTCTGTGTTGTCACAGCCTTGCTGGCACACACTAGTACCCTCAGTACACTCATCGATGTCTAGCACGATAACATAAACTTCCATTCACTTAATTGTGAGTTCTTAGAACGAGCAGTTAACATGAATTCCTGTATACCGGTGCACTTGTTCTGTTGGTCGTTGAGCTCGAACCCTTCCAGACAGAGACACTGGTAGCTGCCTGGGGTGTTGGTACACTCACGACCTGTTGTGTTTGTCTGGCACAGCATCGTCCCATTCATCGTCTCACACTCATCAATATCTACAGAGAGCAAATAGATTCTTTCTTCTCGTTATCTGTCCTGCACTCTCTCACAAGATGTCAGGCTCTCGTTCTTCCTCACACAGTGTGCGTGTCAACTAACCAATGCAAGTGTGGCCGTCTTCACCCATAGTGAACCCATCTCTGCAGGAGCAGTTGAACCATCCACTGTCATCATCCGCTGTGCATATCTGGTCACAGTTGTGTTCTCCTGTTTCACATTCATCCACATCTGTTGTATAGAGAGAGGGAGAGAGAGAGACAGTCTACAGTCTGACCGCACACACACACAGAAGTATAAATGGACAGACAGAGAGAGAGCATTAGATAGAGGATAAATGAGACAGATAAAGAGAGAATGATTAGAGGGAGAGAGGCAGAGAGAGAGAGAGAGAGAGAGAGAGAGAGAGAGAGAGGACAAAGAGAGAGAGAGAAACAAACAGAGCGTGGAAGGAAGACATCCAATTGAGGGTGGGGGGGAAGATGGAAAAATGAGGTCACTTTGTTTTATTTGAACAAAGGATTCCTTGGCTCTCCTGTATATTATCTCAATCATTTCAATGACAACATACCCACCGTAGCAACTGTGAAGGTCTTGGCTGAGGGCAAAGCCATGCCTACAGGTGCAGAAGTAGCTGTCTGGACTTCCCGTCTCGGATGTCCACGCAGTCGTGGTCACACCTGGCCAACCCTTGAGCACATTCATTCAGATCTGGGTTGAGAAATAGAGTTGAAGTGTGAATACATCTCTTGCTACCCTTGGTTTGCTCATTATTATGTCACATGTAAGACTGAGGTCACCAGAGCTCATCTTTTACGTAATTTATCGGAAGAATGGGCATGTTACAAATTTTACATTGTGCTCCTAATTATCCATGTGCTCCCATTTATTAGAATTACATACTTCAGCTCGATCAAAAAACAATTATGAGTTCACAAAACGAACTCGTGGATGCTGCATGCGCATAGCTACTTGATAACTCATGTTATATACAAGCTTGCATTTGAAGCAAACACCCTGTTTTATATACTCGCTAAAGGTAAAAAAGATACAGATAATCCTTATTGTGACAAAATTATTACTCTTGGTTTTTTTGAAGCTTGGAGACTTACTTACCTATGACACAAGAGGTGTTGTTGAGACTGATGAGGTGCACGATGCTGACAACTCTCCCGTCCTGGTAGGAATTTACGGTGTATTGGTAACAACTGAAGAAGACGCAAGAGTCTCCAACTGCCAGGTTGACAGCATCACCACTCGTGTAGTCTAACGTCCACTTATTGCTCAGCCCACGAGGAAGCTACACGTGACAAGAAATGCAGTTTCAGGTCTAAAATAATCACACTGTATGTGTGTAAAATTTTTTTGTTTGAAAAAATGCTACATTTGTTTGACGAGTGAAGCTAGCCTACACAGCCATTTTAATCGTGTGCGTGTGTGGTAATTATTATTTGTATGTAACTGACTGACAGATGTGTCTGCGTTATGGCATGCACAAGCATCACATAAAGTGGTTCAAAGGTCTCTTTCCTCTTTGTTCGTTCGCAGTTAGAGCAGTGGTAGAGTTGGCTTACATATCTGGTGAGGTTTCTTGCCACCGTGGCACTTCCTTCACACTCGTATCCGAAATGGAACTTCTCTCCACTGGTGTCTATCATTTCGACGGTTTGCCGGAAGTGAGGAAGAACAGAGGCCCGTACTGTAGGCTCTGCCAGTTCACTGCACAATGGCTCCATCACTACTCCTGGTGAGATCGGGTTGGGGTCTGGGTGATCGAGGCAGGGAACAAATTAATTAAATGCATTATAATTATTTATTGTGAAGTATTGATACGGAATTGAATAGAGAAGGGAAGGGAGGTGTTTGTAAAAGTTATGGCGAGGGGAGGTGAAGATTTTGTTTGGTGGAACCAGACACAGATAGCTATATATGCAATGTCACGATATAAAAACGGGGAATAAAGTGAATAGGCTTACTTGCAAAGAAAGAGAGGGAGTCAGTATGTGGGGAGACTGCAAATAGTGTGATAAGTATAGCGAAAAGCATATTGAGTGTATGGAGAACCCTTGTAGCAAGAAGGTTGAAAGTATAATGATTCAAAGTGGACAAGGAGATCTGCCTCTTTGTAAGCATGCTAAAAATCCTTTGCGTCACGTCTCTCTAATCACGACTGTTATTGCATTGGAAACATGCAAGAATGCTGTAATGAAGTCGACGTGTAAATATACCAAAGAATTTGTCCGCATTAATGGAGTTTCTTTTGGGAAGCAACATACATTGAGTACAGAATAAAACTGGGCCGGACGACAATTCCAAATGAAATTATTCCCCGGGCAACCCTCTTATTCAACATGACCCATGTTTGCGTCCAATTATGTTCAATTAACCCAGGATTCCAAAGACACACACATGGCATCCCTGACAACGTAGCATCACTCGCACATTAACCCCTACTGCCCCCGTGATGTAATGCACCACTTCAAACAGCCCTCACAATTTGGACTTACGTACTGAATGTGGCAATACACTGAAGGTGTAGTGCATTTGCCCACCTTGCCAACTCCTTTGGCACGGGAGGCTTTTTATACAGCGCATAATGTCCAGGTGCGCATGTAGTAAAGTAGTACTGAATACTGAATACTGAATACTGAAAATGAGGTGCCAATTGAAGACGAACGATGATACCTGGAAAACTCATTGTCTCTTGCCTTAAAGGTCTGGTGATGTAGCCTGAAGCGCTTAGCCTAAGTAACACTGCCGCATACCCTGACCTCAAACGAACAACTGCATAGCAACTAGTGGATGCAGTGTGTAGCTAAACAGTGTGTTTCAGTGCCAAGGTCGTGATGGAGCACGTTCTAATAGTCTACACATGTGTCAATCATAACAGTGCAAAGAGCAAATGCACAGAGGGTATTTCGGCCTTCATTCATTAGCTTTGTAAAAGGGACCTTAGAAAGGAGCAATTTTAGATAAGCTCTCGAAAGCCAAGAGTCAGCATGTGTCATAGTTAGTTAGCTATACTCGTGGAGTTGTCAGTAAGAAGCATGAGCAGCAGGTAATATTGAGCTTTCTGGGGAAAAGAATATGCATTGGCTACTGTACGACATGGGAACTAGCACCAAACTCCAGGAACCCGGATGGGGTGAGTTGGCACAGACCTGCAAATATTTCCCTGTAGCCTTTGTCACAGCTTACAAAACTCACGATCCATGAAGTGAAGGGGAGGAAACAGTGTTTAGCCTATCACCGGCATGGGGGAGAGAACACGAGAGCATGCCTGCATGTGGAGGTCTCCTATACCTTCCTATCATGCCTCTAAGCTTTGTTCTTCAGACGTGAATTTCTCATAAATTAAATTGTGGTATGGCTCATTGTTAATCGCCGATTGATGGAATGTGTCTAGGAGTTTCTAGATGCCATGAAATGACACTATAATTCATTAAAAATCCGAATGATATACTGGAGCATGTGCTAGCTAATCCGAATTTGGTAAAATAAGCAATGCAATGTGTATGTATCAATTAAACTGTGTAATTATGCAACATTCAATATCTTGCTCAACATTCCCATTAGCTACCAGCCATATAGGGCTCTTTGTGCATTAGCTACCAGCGTTTGTTAGATTTTCAATACCTCCCAGATAATGAGAATTACTTCCCATTAATTCCCATGTAATTGGACATATAACATAATGCAGCTACAAAAAGGACAAGCCAAGTGGAAAAAAATGTGTCACCTGTGAGGCTCGAACTCCCAAACGTTCAGATTGTGAGATTCTCACGCTGTCCACTGTGCCGATTTTACTTTGAAACTATGCATATGAATATGTATATTATATGACACTAATGCTACAATGTTCGTATTCTGCGATGGTGTTGAAAAGAATCCCGCACAAACGAGCAAAATTAACTAAAACACATTAGTGGTACAAATGAAACAAGAAGGTGTTCACCCTTGGGTTAACAAAGAACAACAATGCTACAGCAATGTAAGAGGCGGTACTGAGGGCTGGTTATGACTCATTAGAGAAAGCTATTTGACAGGTATATATGTTGCTTAACGATGTTATAAGCAACCGTAATTGTGTTAGTAATTGTGTTAGTAGAACCGCCACAGATGTAGCTAATGACAAACTTCTGTAGCAATTAATGCCTGTTTCAAAGAAACAAGGCACTGTTTTATGGCTACATACCGGACATAGGGTGTGGGAAAGCACAGATTCCACATCCAGTTAGCTAAATAAAATAATAGTCCCACACACCCTATACTTGTTGGGCTTAAAGTCACGTCAGCTGTCTCGAAATAACTTGTTATTCTAGTGTGTGGAAGGGAGTAAGTTGATGGTTATGGTCTGGGCAGGCTAATGTAATATTTGCCAGCAGCTAACTAAGTTCACTACAACAACACAGCTGGAAAGAGAACAAAGCCTGTGGACCTAAATTGCCACAATTACTACCAATAATGATGTAACTAACATGATATGCTAGCATGAGAGCATCTCCCATTCCAAGGAAGCATGCACATTGATAAGATAAAGGACCTCAATGTTTGTTGCTGATAGCTGGCTAACACGTTTAGCTAGGGCACTCACCGTAATCTTGCGTCGTGCTGTCGGGATTGGGTAGACAAATGGTCCTCCAGCGTACACGCGCGGCGGTCCGCTGCAGAAGGCAGCCATCATCAAAAGAACAGAGGGTGCAAGATGCCGTCTCGTCTGCTGATCGGGGGAAAGACTTCGAAGCATTGCTATACGGGGCGCTGATAGTTAACAGGGGCAAAAAACGGTTTTCCGCAGCTCACGGACAGTTAAAAATTGCACGTAAAACCAAAGCCACACAAATAGCTATCTGTGCGGTGGGCTGCGGCATGTAGCGCACGGATGTGCGTCGCGCGATCCTGTTGCGAAAGGCGTGTGGAACGCGATATCACGTGCGAGAGCAGATGCCGCAATGAATCAATGGTCCTTATATTTTACCAATAACAAGCGTTAGCGGTGTTCGTGCAAAGTTCCACTGAGACATTGATATCGGGTTTAGGCAGACGCCAACACGGTAGCTAGCCTGCGGCAGCGAGTGCATTACAACGTCTCTTGGAAAACCTACGTGACTTCAGCGCGAGCTGTATCTACACTTATGCGCATGCGCAAAAACGATTACGTGGTAATGCAATTTCCTGGTGACAGGCAATGATGGTTGCTCCGTCGAGAGATCGTCCTCCTCCTCTTATAAGAACCGTGGCGTGGGCCAGAAGTCGTAGCGCGAAGCACCTTGTCTCATCAGAGGCTTCGTGACGAAACATCTACGATCCTGCGGACTGCTTGCAGAAGAACGCTCATGTCGCCACGTCACTCGCTCCCAGTGGTGCGCGTCTTTTGCCGCCACTCGGCTCTATTGACCGTTCTCTCGGCGATGGTGGTGTTCGTGCGCGGAGAACCCATATGCCAGGCTGGCTTGGAGTCATCCGAAATATTCGGTAAGAAAGCGAGAGAGGACACATACCTAACTATGTTTGTAAATACCAGGGAGTTATCTTTCCAAACGTCCAGGATTTTAAAGCCAGGTCTCCGCATTTTTGTATTCCAGAAACTCCAGCTAGTCTCTTTCGGGAGATTTTCTAGATTTCCTATCCTAGATCAACCCTGTGCAGGTATAAAGCTAGAGCTGCAGCCATCCATGAGAGCAGGAATTCTGGGAAACGGGCTGTTGTAGCTATCTTACACACGCACACTTCTGTGCCAAGTTAGTCACTAGCGCAAGCATGTGCACACTTTGATTGGCTGTTCCCGTACACATCCTGTATAGCATAGTGGCATTCCAACATCGAGCACCAGCTTGCTTTGCCTTGCTCGTTCTCAGCATGATATGCACTATTATCTCCCCATGACTTTAGAAAAAACTATTCAGTTGCTGAAGAATGTCATTAACCGTGAACCAATCTCACCCACAGTTCTAAATGTGACACCTCTGGGCGTACAGAGGCTGCTATACTATATAAGCTCATGGGGTTATGGAGGCTTGGGTATACAAATTATATTCGCTGTTTCCTCAGATTTTGGCGATGGGATAACTTTGACGCCCGACTGCACACAGCTGAGGGAGCCAATGGTGTCTGTAACAGTGGAGCCATCCTTGCAGAAGATTATCAGAGACTGGGAGGGCAATACCTCAGAGAAGACTTACCACTGGAGCTACGTGTGCGAGGGAAAGCAACGGTGTTAGGGCCTCTCGAGACTACTTTGCCAATGTTAGTGGCGGGCGGTCTGTACTGTATGTATATACCTGATTCTAACACAGTGTGCCTGTAAGGCACCGATGGTACAGTTAATGCTGTTCTACAGACTGTTATATACCACATGTTGCATCTCCAATTGTATAGCGTGTCACTGTACCGTTGCTCTCAATCTTCAGTGAAATTCACCATTACTTTCACCATTAAAAGTTCCCTACTTACAAACATTCTATTTTCTGTGCTATATGAAACAACTCTTTGTAATGGAATAGTAATGTTACGTTTCCCCTCCAATCCTATTTTATCTGCAGCTACCACTAGGTTTGTTCTCCTGGACGTATGGTCCGTATGGAGTACCAAACCCTGTCTCCCAGACCCTACCGGTCGGTACCGTATGCCAGTTTTTCGGCTGCTACTCGTACATAACTCGAGAGCGTGTTGAGAGTGGAAGTTCCAACACCACTCGCTACGTCTTTGAGTTCAACACCACCTCCTGCATCATAGGTGATCCAGCACTATTGTGTGTGTTTCTTTTTCAGGAGAGAGGGCAATTCATCTCTGTGATAAAAAAAAACGTAGTTATCCCAACTCTTACTTTTTGAGCCATAGTTCTGGAGAGTCCCACCCCCCCCCCTTCCCCCTTACAAAAACATTGGTCATATCTAGAGCCCTTTATTGTCCTCTGATGAGGGTTTGTGGTTTTTCTCTGCTTGTTATTCATAGCATACTTTCCAGTGGAGCATGCCAGCTCACTTTTTTCCTAAAGCATGCACCCTTGTGAAGTGTGTGACTCCCAACAACCTCAGATTGATCCAATGAAACATCTCCATTGATCCCTTAATATACAGACTTAGACGAATGTGAGGATGGTTTGGCTGGCTGCGAGCAGTACTGTACCGACCTCACGAGTGGCACCAACAACAGCTACCATTGCAGCTGTCGAAAAGGATTTGCCCTAGCTGAAGACCTCCATAACTGCACTGGTGGGCAACAAATTTACATGTCTGTGGAAATTCCATAGTCTTGAGTTAGCATCACACAATGTACTGCTTGTAGTATAATACTTTGGTTAGTTTTGTTATTAAGCTAATCACATGGCTGAGCTGAGCTCATAGACGCTGTACATAGGTCATAGGTCGGTTTGTGTCAGTTTATCTCATTTTTGCATTCTTTTGTTTTAGATGTGGATGAATGTGAAACAGGAGAGCACAACTGTGACCAGATATGCACAGCGGATGATGACAGTGGATGGTTCAACTGCTCCTGCAGAGATGGGTTCACTATGGGTGAAGACGGCCACACTTGCATTGGTTAGTTGACACACACACTGTGTGAGGAAGAACGAGAACCTGACATCTTGTGAGAGTGTGCAGGACAGATAACGAGAAGAAAGAATCTACATTTGCTCTCTGCAGATATTGATGAGTGCGAGACGATGAATGGGACGATGCTGTGCCAGACAAACACAACAGGTCGTGAGTGTACCAACACCCCAGGCAGCTACCTGTGTCTCTGTCTGGAAGGGTTCGAGTTTAGCGACCAACAGAACATGTGCAACGGTTAGAGGATGAATTTGCACAAACTTGCATAACAGTCTTGAAAGTTTGCGTGCAACCCACACGGGGGTAGGTCAAGTGATACATCGTACTAATTGCTTGCTACCCTGCTGATTATTGTACTAATGAGTTTGATACTTGACAGGGGACCTCCTTCCTTCCCTTACTCCTACTATTATTTCTCGTCTGTCTTCTTCTCTCTGTCTTTCTCTTCTTCTTCTTTCCTTCCCTCCCTCTCTCCACCCCTTTACCTTCCTCCTTTTCACCCCTAACTCCCTCTTTTCCTCTCTCTCTCTCTCTCTTTCTCTCTCTCTCTCTCTCTCTCTCTCTCTCTTCACCATCACTGTACTGAACCTACCCACACATGCACATGAAACCCTATACTCCTCAGACACTGATGAGTGTGCCACGCCTAACAGGAGCGCCCTGTGCCGGAATATCTGCAACAACACACTGGGAGGCTACATCTGTACCTGTCCGAGATGGTACACGGAGGTTGGAGAAGACAACTGTACAGGTGGGAGTTATATTATACCCGTAAATTTAGTCATGGAGTACAACAGTAATGGGCACGTGTCAGAAATAACCTCTTGGTAGTCTTACTGTGAGTTGTGTATTCTCAAGTCCGGTAAATTGATATAGTATGTCAATCTGCATGCGACACGTGTCTATGTACTTGTTGGGCATTGCTTTTGCATGGCACCTAGTCTAAAAAGAAATTACTAGGTGCTTTTATGACTCATCCACATGTGTATATAGTCATGCACTTCAGATTTGTAAGGTTCAGATTTCAGAAGAAAGTCTCTGTGGTACTTTGCTAGTTGTATAATTTGTCTTTGTGACTTCATGGGAGTGTCATTCTGTTTGTTAGTCACTCTGTTTGTCATTAACTGCTACTCACCGCCGCCCCCCTTCCCTCCAAATACTTATGTGCTTCAGTAGAAGCGATTTGTCTTTCCATGCTGCCCTCTAGCATCACGGCGCTCCTCTGTGTTTTTGACACCATGGAAACATAATAGAGTGGCTTATAGATATTCTCAGAACTCCCCACCAACAGATGCACGTAATGTTGCGCAACCAGGCACACCTTCCTCCTGCTTAGTTTACTAATTTATTACCTGACAAGATAAAACACGGTGAGGTGATCAAAGCCTTTGCATGCCTCTTTAGGTACTTGTGGATAATAAGTAGGTCGTTCTGTAAATCAAGACGTCTGTCTATTCACAATTACCATTAATAGATTACAAGTCACACTTTGTGGCACTTTGTGGCCAACTGAGATGCTTCATGGTGCCGTTTTGTTCGAGGGAGAAATCTGATCTTTCTCATTGACTAACTAATGCATTCACACGTAGTCATTATTCCACACCAATGAGATGCACACATTTCCATTCCTGTGACAACTTCCTGGATATTTCACATACACAGCTATACACATATATGCCTTTTGACTTGAAGGCAGAGGTTCAAGCTTTCTTCAGTGTAAAATGACACAGTTGCAGACTCATTCTAGAGATAATGGTGTAGGATTTTTGCACTCTTTCTAGAAAGAGCAGATGCCGATGAAATGGCACTACACAGCGAAATGCCACTACACAGCGAAATGCCATACAGTCTATGATTACTTGAAGGCAGAGGTTCAAGCTTTCTTCAGTGTAAAATGACACAGTTGCAGACTATTCTAGAGATAATGGTGTAGGATTTTTGCACTCTTCTCTAAGAGACAAATCTGTGCCCACAAACATTTTGATAAGCAACAGAATTTTTCTTTTGGAAAAACCAACTGGTTGTAACAATCCTCTGTGTGGGTTTTGCACTCTGAGTCACTGGCTCAGGAGGAATCTCTACAATATCTATTAAATTTTTCAAGCTTATTACTCTAATCTACCAATTATATCCCACTAACCTTTGATCCATGGGCAAATAAATACGTCACGTCTCTCTGCACCAAGCTTGCGCCAAAAATGCTAAACATTCAATTACTAGAGGGTTTCAGCCTCAAAACACGGAAGAAGAACGTGTTTTTGAAGAGTCTCTTGGCTGAGAGGAGTGGAGTGAAGGCATTGAGATGTAATGCGCTCCCCTGGGCCAATCATTATTGCTTCCTGTTTGATCTCATACACTGCGGAAACCTACCTGTATAATTATACGTAATCTGGCACTGTGGAGTGGCAGTATAGGAGTTAAACCCCGCCGTAGTCTATACACATTAATATGCCACCTAGCTAACCCCGTGTTCAGGTCCGTGCTGATACTGCACTGTCTTAAATATTACAGATTATTACGTCCCGTATGAGGCGTTTATACAGCCTTCCTCGCATTCTCGCCGGGAAGACTGATAAGCTAGACGGCTAAAATGCAGAGGTGTGCTGCCCTCCGCACAAAAGGAATTGCTTCTCAGGACTCTAGCTGCTTACCTTTACGTAAACGCTGTGTGTGCATCTGTGCCTCTGCGTGTGTGTGTGTAATCTACCACCACTTTTCGAAACACGCGCACACTGTGTCTTGCACTATTGGAGGCTGTATGATTTGTCGCCACAGAGAGACAAGGGGCGGGGGTTAAAGTAGGTATTACAATTCATTGCGGTTGTGAATTGGATTAATTATCACCTGGTTTTTTGTGTCACTAAGGCGCTTAGTACCTGGTCAGTTTGTATAGCCAATCAACCAATGCATTCTCCCTTAATTTCTAAGTTAATGTGTGAACAGCTCAATCACAACTGTACTGTCCCTCCCTCCCTCCCTCCCTCCCTCCCTTCCTCCCTCCCTCCTTCCCTGTACATATAACATGATAATTATGCTAACTGGTTGTAGTAACAGCAAGAAGATTGTAATAGCAACCCTGATCAGGTTACAGCATACCTGTGGAAAGAATTCCATGTGTGGCTACCCACCAAGATGGAAGAGAAAGAGGGAGCCATTCATTTTGTGATCCAAAAACATGTGGCTAATTTCTGTTAATCAATTATGTGGCATTGTGGCCTTGTCCAAGATTAGAGTGATCTTGATGTGATTACATTCTCAATTATGTTGAGCCTGATTTTTTTATGTAGCTAATTAGTGTAGGGCAAGTGCAAAGTCAACAACACCTGGAATAATACATGGACATCATAACTACCATTAGTTTAACCCGCACTCAGCTATGCTGCTAAAACATAAAATCATTAACGTCAAATGTATGGCCCTACTTCTATCAACCTGTCTCCCACTCTCTCAAATGCATCGCAGCAATGGATGTGTGTACAGAGCTAGCTGTGAGCTGTGGCGGCCATTCCAGCTGTGTCAATTCTCCCGACTCTGAAGAGGGCTACAGTTGTGTATGTGACTCTGGCTACAGACAAGATGGGAACTCTTGCTCATCTGCTGGTAAGTCCATCAAGTTTTGGCTATTGTGTGCATTTGCTATTTACAACTTACAAGGTTAGAAGCTGCTAGTAAGGCTTGTGTGTATGGTCATGATATTAGCATAACTACAAGTAGTAAGAGGGCGTCTGCATCAATGGGATATAATACCCAGCCTTGTATATATTAGGAGATGGACATGGTATCCATAGGGTTTGTTTGAACAACTGTCCAAGAAGTCTGCAATCAATGGTTTCTGGGGTTCGTATGTTTGGCCTCAAATTCTGAGATAATTCAATTTATTCTCCCTCTTTTTCTCTTTCTTATCCGCCCCTCCTCTCTTCTTTATTTTTTGCTCCCTTCCCTCGCTATCTGTTCATTCCCTCCTGCCTCCTCGCTCCTCCTCTCCTCAGCTCTCGTCCACATCATCTGGGTCATCACCCTGGTTCTAGCAACCACTACCATCTTCCTCATTGGCTGCTTCTTTGTCGCCCGACACAAGTACCTCAAAAACAAGTAAGTTTCAACTGTTAGTCACGTTGAACCGATTTTGTTTGACGCAAAGCTGAAAGATTAAAACCTAACCTGCCCTGCATAATTACAGTGGTTGCCAGCTATTCTGGATTATGTCAGAGTTAGGAAACTAGGCCATACACGTTGATATGTGAGACAGAGCATAATATATAATATGAGCCTATATACCCTGCATAATATAGTATCCGCCTGAACCAATTGTGTCTGGTAATCTGCCATTCTTTCACTGTGCCCCTAACTGTTTTGTTATAATAATATAGTAAATTTAGCCCTTTTATACTGCCACATTCCTTTTAAGGTTTATCATTCTCATCGGCAGAGAATGCAGTTCATTGCTGTGGTTAAAGCTAATGAGATTCATTCCTTCAAGAATTTATGGGAGATCCGGCTCACCTGTTTACTTTTGTAGACTTTGAGCCCTATATACCTGGTTAGCTGCCCAGGTATGTAGCTAGGTAGGTAGAGTATTCTTCCTAGACCAAAGAGAGTAATGGGTTTGAGTCCTTCCCGATAGTTTTCCGGGCTGTTGTTGAGTTCCGGACTTGCTTTTCTTTCATGCCCAATACGCTATTGACTGTATGCTGACACACTGCTGTTATTATCTCCACACAGACGAGACATCATGAAGAAGTACAGCGTGCTGTTCAAGTATCAAATCAAGAAGGAGGTGAGGCACGATACTCGATACTATGTGTTTCTCATTCCTCCACGTGGGTGGTTGAGCCCTATATACTCAAGCGTGCAGTGCCCCGTACCCTATACCTACCCCTTTGTTGAGCATGGCATTCTTTTGAGCTGTGTACCTATACATCTATCTCCTTTGAACCTGTTGTTCAAATTATTTTTACAAGCCCCTTTGGTTGACCTTAGATAATTGTGTTAAGGCTCCATTTTTGGCACAGTTTTCATACTCTGCCACACTCAGTGTACATGAAATAAGAGGTGGGAGGGAGTGGAGGAGGAGTCTGTGTGTGTAGACAGTAATGGTCTGTAGCCGTAGACCACTCGTGTAGAACAACACTGAGCCAGATAATAATGTAGTCATGGCCTGCGCCCACCGAGTGATACAAACTAAGTGTGGCTAAAGTCAATTACCAGAGCCCCCAGCCATTTGCATTCCTTGGTAGATGGGGGGCTAGAACACATACCACGTACCACGTGGTGTTTGGCTTCTTACTAGCAATTTTTTGCTAACTCACTAACTAACTAACTCACACATACTAGCATTATAGTCCTCTCCCATGGTGTTACATGGTGTTAATAAGTAGTTAGCTAACAGACATAATCATATTTATCAACCGTGACAGCGTTTTGGATAGTGTTTATGCTTATTCAAAACTGCAACCTGCATAAGTAAGAAGGAGCCTCCACAACTAATCGTACCAGTGGCAAAGCCCTGTAGGATGAACTCATTAGTAGCTAAACAAACACAAGATTTACACTCCGTTATAGACTCCAATGCCTGGAGGGGTGCAGTATGCTCTGCTAATGAAGGCTAATCGGGTCAAATAGCTGTTTACTACTTTTCCACTGGCATCACTTGTCCATCATGTGTCTCTCTGTCTCCCTCTCCCTCTCCCTGCAGGAGATTGATCCATCCCACAACCCAGTTCCCTTCACTCCCTCGAGAAAATTCTCCTACACTTTCTCAGTCGTCAGCACTCTCGAGACGTACGATTGCCCCCTCACCCCTACACTTCTGGAGCCTGACGAGATCAGCAGCATTGAAAGCTCCCCAGATGCAATCGGCCACCCTCTCACCGGACAAGTTGCTTCTCTTACCGACTTGGAATCCTCGAAACGACAACTAAGCCCTATAATCGAAGGTAATGAAGACTCGGCTTCAGTTGAAAAGAACGCAAAAGAGAACGACCCAAATAAAAACACTGACAAACACACTGGTAATAATCCTACCACCGTGAAGGGGGAGGTGAAAAAGGGATACCTAAACGTGGAGGTTACAAATCCGACCATTGTGGTGATCACTGGACAAGAGAGCTCTACTTTCAGTGGCTACGTGCAAGAGTCAGAATCATCATGCAACTTTAACTCTGAAACTAAGGCTGGTACCGAGTGTGCAGAGATCACGAAAGGTCGGTTGGAGGCAGCAAATCCTGGATACATTACATCATCAAGCGAGGGAGTTGATGGTGGTAGTGGAGCCTATGTTGAGGACTCTGGCGCCTTTTGGGATTTGCCCCCAACAAAAGCAGAGGTGGAGTTACTGCACAGCAGCCCCAGCGTGGTCGATCATGAGCCTGAGAAAGAAGTCGAATCACTGTCAGAGAAAGAACAGTGTTCAATCACCGAAGAACACGCAGCTTCTGACACTTGTCCATTGCACAGTGGCCCAACACACGATAGCCTCTCAGAGCAGAAACCCTGTGCATCGCCAGTGACTGGTGATAGTGTCCCTCTCCCTCATCCTCCACTGGGCAGCATATCCACATCAACTGCGGCAAACGACGGGTACATTCCCAGTAATTTCAGCACCACTTCCAGCGGGTACGGATCAGAGGAGGGCAACTCGAGCAGTTTCAGCCTCAGGTCGCGGTTCTTCTCCACATACAGCTATGTCCCCGACTCTAGTACAGCATACAGTATCAGTGGCAGCGAGGGCTACGTTCCCAGCAGCGTCAGCACCACGTCCAGCGGGTATTACTCGTCAGAGTCTAGTGTCTGTGGGAGCAATCCTTTCCACGGGCACAAAGTCCAGCAGCGCCTCTTACTTCCCGACTCGTATGTGGACTCTGTGTTTTGTGAGGAAGACTCTGCCCTCTGCCCTGACGATGGCTTGTCTGACACTCTCCACCCATCTTCATCAGCTGCATGTGAAAATCGAAATGAAGCTGGAACGAATGGTGGCTATGTCTCCTATCCCACACATGAGAAACTGAGCCTCCCCCATAAAACTACTGCTGCTTCTTCAACCCTGACAGAGAGCGTTGGTTACGATTGTGACTCTCTCAGTAGTGACTGTTGGGACCAGGTGCGCACTATAAAAGAATCCCCTCCTAACATACCATCAACTACCTTCAACCCCTCACCCAAAGATACACATATCAGCACTACAAATCCTCTAATGTCTGAGGGTCTCCTGCACGGTTCAAACAGTGGTTACATTGCCGATTCACAACTATTGTTGACTACTGCTCTACCTCCATCTGTATATACTGACCACCAATACTGATGAAAACATCAGAGTTTAAAATAAATTGTTCTATGTTCTATTTATTTATTGTTTCTATCGTATCCAACAGCATCATTATTTTTTATGTGCAAAACTTTGACACGGATGAGTCATACGCATGCGCAGAACGCGTACTGTTTTACGCATGCGCGATTTGTATTAGCGTGACAGAACGACGGTTATTATAAGACTCCTCTGACGGCGTGAGGGAAAGTTACCCGTGGTGCTCTCCTAGCTTGCACGCACGAAACCGACAGACGGGCAATGGAGGCAAAGAGAAGGAAGACAGCGCTTCACCCGAGGGTTTCACCTGCGAACAACACTGTTGCAGGCCCCGCGGCTGCAGGGACGGGGGTTCCGTTGGTTTTTCTCCTGGTACTGATTCTTGGTACCTCCGCTGCTGCAGCTCTGGAGTGTACGGACGGTGAGTACAGCGTGCGTTCACTTCATGCGGTGGTTAATTAATTAACCTCAATTAGGCTAGCAAGCATAATTAGTTTTACAAGCTTACCGCTCTTGAGATCTAGTGGATGCATGTATCTGTGTTTTTAAACATCTTTTTAATAGAGAGTTGAATTAAAGGGAATGTGGCAGCATTATAAGGGATAAATAAATGCAATAGGGCCCAGTGCAAGAATGTTACCAACTGTTTAGCCCCTAATTATACTGCCACATTTCTGCTGCATTTTGTCAGTTGACTATCAACTCAATTGTAATTGCATTTTTAGCCACTTCAGAGTAAGCAAGGGTATCTCTCTACTGAGTAATTAAGTAGCTATTGTGTGTTTTAGTTTGTAGCAATCCTTATCACACTCAGCCTTAGTTGTAAGTAGTACAGTGTCAGTAGGAGATCTCCTGAGACGTAAGGGGATTTGCAGCAAGCGAGCATGTCAAATGGCCCGTATCAATTGGCGGCACGGAGTATTTCCAGGTGATCAGGTGCAATGTACGAAACACTGCAGTGGAGGTTGATGGCTATGATAACTGGGTGGGTTGGAGGATGCACATGCACAGTGATCATTGAGGCATGGGTTCTTGGAACTGCATGTGCTCTCTGTGGATTATGCATGTTGTGCACAACGAACTGTTTGCCTATCATGATCACATTTGCTTGCAGTGTGTGTGTGTTGTGTTTGTTTGTGGGAGGGGGGAGACTGTGTTTCCATGTCCACATTTTATGATAATAATGCTAACGTCTTCAGTTACATAACTTTGTGTCCACCTGCCATTTCCTGCAATGTTCATTAGAACGTGAGCAACTAACCAGTTAATGCTCTATCTTGGACAGTATCACACACACTACATGCATGAATTACCACCAAACTTGAATAATGTGAGATAGATAGTCATTTCTGTGTCTCACTGACATGATGCACATCCTTAGGTACATTGCCGATTGTTAAAGGAAATTGTCGTTCATTACAACTCCTGGTTCACTAATTTGGGCAATGAATCATTCACACACGAAAAGGAAGCAGACTCTACTATAATATAGCCCATGTGCTTAGATTTACTTCTGTGTGCATCACTGGCCAGGCAATGAACACCTTTCCACGTTTTATGTGTCAGCAACTAATGGTGTTGTACGAGAGAACTTTGCGAGATATTTGTCACGGAAAGCATGTCAATTAATTAATGGAGGTTTCCCCTGTGTGATGACCAATGGGCCGGGAACACTGTTGACGTTTTTGGGCCACACCATTGGATGGCTATATACGTGTTTTGGGCCCAGTTTTGTTTACTCGACCACTTTCTTTTCCTCCTAGCACCTTTCGGTGCGTATCAATTCAGCTCTTTGTGGGATTGTGAACTTGTTTTGTGTAGCGAGCTACAGTTAGTTGAGGTCATAATGACCTCTGAATACCAAATGGAAAGATAACAGGGTGTCACAAAACAGAGCTCGGGATTTTGGGTGCATGGTCAACAGCATAGGCCACAGTATTCTTCCTCCAGTGAATGCAAATGTGTGAATAATTCTTATAGTTAGCAATCACAGTTTCTTTCGTTGGGAGATCCTCTCACATTATAATGCAAGGTATTATGACATAAATTCACAGAAATCTACATGCAGCTGTTTGTAGGTAATTGTAGCATTGGTGTAGGTAATGTGCCCGTGCTGGTCGGGGTTATGCGATCTCTACGAGACATACCAAACTCAGAATAAACATGCATTTAGTGTGCTACTGTTTGTGGCCCTCCATCCTGTGTTCCTTGCTACTCTATAGAACTGTCACGCTTGGAGTCACTGGATATACCCTCTTTTGGCGTGCTCAATGTCTCAGTTTCTCACGTGTACAACACCGTTACCACTTGATCCTCACCAACACACCTGTTGCTACAATAGTCACTTTCACGCTCAACCCCAAAATGAATGTGTCAACACTTTGGTAGTATAGGGATAACATCGAAAGCCGCAACGCAAACAATCCCACCTTTCAGTTTAAGGTTATTAAACTCTTTGGACACCACGGGTATCTCCTTTAACAAGCATAAAAATTGAGTGTATATAAAGTATGAAATCGGGGAGAGACTTCGCATTTGTAGCTGTATTTTGTTATTATTTTTTTTATGAACACTGTGCTTTGACATGCAAACTGTATATACATTTCTTGAGTATCTAATCTGATGGCTGCACAATGCACAGACCTTCCTGAGAGCCTTATCAACACATTAGCTCTGTATAAGCAGTAGTTTTTTGTGGTACTATCCCTTCTCAAACTAATGGGTAGCCACTGTAAAGGATACTCTGATAATCATAGCCCCACTCAGCTGAATTTGGATCCCCCATACATCTGCTGACTTAAACACAAATCGAAGAAAGAAACACCTTCTTTTGCTCCTGTACACCAGCCAATAATATGAACTGCACTCTGTAAGTGGTATGTTATCATCTCATGGTGGGCATATTGGTGTTTAATAATAACCTATCTCCAGTGGGTTGCTGAACTGTAATTCACAATGGCTTTCATATAATTATACAGTAGGTTGACATACTTCATCTTTTTGCTCTTTGTCGCAGATTTGCCGGTCCACGATGGGAGTGTTCTCTCACTGAGTATATTCTGCTCCGTCACTGAGCTCACTCCCACAATCACTGTCACTGACCCTGACATCGAATTCTTGGACTTCTTGGTCTTCTCTGACGTGTCGTGCGTACTCCCAAACGGAACAGAGGTAGATTTTTTTGCACATTATAGTAATGTCATAAATATTAGTAGAGTTCGGAATAAAATTTTGGTGTACAAAGCTCTATGATAATTATACACATGTAATGTTTTAAGGGAATGTGGCAGTGTATAAGGGAAAGTTTTACTTAACCAGTAACCTGATTGAATTCTTGCACTGAGACCTATACTATTATCTTTACTATACTTAGCCCTTATGTACTGATGCCTCTTATAATATACTTACTACAACAGCAAAACGATGAGTTTCTCGACCAGACTTTGATCAGTGATCCAGAATATGCAGACACCATTCACCACAGCTATCCTCTGGGGACCATTTGCCATGTTACCGGCTGCTACACTGACTTTGTTGATCAGTCACAAAAGGCACTGCAGAACGCATCCTGCACTGTCTGTAAGTCTCCAACTCCTTATACACACACCATCGTATGTATGACTGTAAAGTTTGTGTAGGTAATCAAGGTGTGCATACGGCATGTACTTCAGCAAAAACATTAGGATTTTGTGATCACTTTAGTGCATAGCTGATATACATTGTTTCCTTCCTCCTCTCCCCTCCCAATTGCACAACACACACACACACATTTAGCACAGCCGCCCTCTCCTGTAATGTCTACTCCAACTCTTCCCTCCTCCTCTCTCTCCCCATCCACCAGTCACCCCCCGCCATCTCGTCCCATCCTCACAACAACAGCCACTGTGTCTTCTTCCCCTTCCATACTCCCTTCTTCCACACTTCAAGTCCTTGCGTCGTCTCTCTCTACTTCCGCAAAAGGAGCTCAGTCACCTCTTCTAGCTGCCATAGTAGCATGTGTGGCAGTATCACTCGCTCTCCTCTGCATTCTGCTGCTCGTGGTCGGCTGGTATCACTCACGCACACACCGGAAAATGTACGTTCTAGTGTAATAATACTTGTGAGTGTTTACAAGTGTGATAAAGGGAAGGAATGTGTATGATCAGTTCAAATTTATTGCTTATGTCTCATCATACTGTTGTGCTGTACGATTTTTGTTATATACTTGTGTACGCAAGTAAACCTAGCGAGGTGTTATTTGCCAGTGCTTTGGAATAGAACCCAAGGTATAATTATACTGTTTTGTAATGGGATACCATCATTCCTATGTTAATCGCCATGGGAGTAACCGAATCATTAAGTAGCCCCCTATAAAATTACAACAACGAGCTCTAAATTCCCACCTGCTCCAATAGCCCCACCTGCTGTATATACCTTAGCTGGATATTATTTGAGCCTGTGTATATACAATATAATGTGGGTGAATAGGTCAAGAATTTGATCTTATACTATACCCTTATCCCCCTTTTGATGCAACAGAATCAAAGTTGGAGCAAACAACTGGAGAACAGAGGTATGTAACATAATCTCATCCGCTGTGAAGTATATACTGAAGTGCAAGTATGGTTTTAAGAGCAATAAGAGTTTATATCTGTTACGTCCTTTTGCTGCTGAATTTCCTCCCAAGTGCTCTTTGCTACTGAACCGAAAGAATATCGCGTTGGTGGTCATAGTTCAAAACTCGTTTTCTTCTCATGCACACAGGGCCTCAAAAGTGACTATCTTCCGGTGGACCTCTGCAAGCCACTGGTTCCTGTCTTCACCTCTCACGAGAGCCTCATAAACAACCTGTACACCCCTGAACCAACGTCCCGTCACTCCCTAACTCCCGCCCCATTACCTCTGACTGGTCAGCCAGCCCAGCCCCCCACCGAAGCAACCACAGATAGACAAACACATCACAACTCCTTCCTCCGTGAGCTGTCGCCCGTCCGTGAAGGTGAGGTGGGAGGAGGAGGAGAAGAGTGGCGAGACAGTGGGTGTCGGGGAGGTGACCTCGTCTGGTGGTGCCACTTCGAGTGGCAACACATCAGGTTACAGCACCGGGTCCGGTGACTCTGACAACCAGCAGCATGAATCCGGTACATTTATACACTGTCTACTACGTATCTACATTGAACTATTTCACATGTGGCATTGGGTCATCAGACCATACTACTGTGTGTACAAGCACCAACAGTAATGAATTGGCTGCTTTTTGTTCACCTTTTACGCAGGCATTGAGCTAGAGTTGAACATTACAGTAACGGTTTCTCTGTCTATGCAGGTTCTGTTGAGGAACATGCAAAACGTCAACCAGACGGACTAAAGATGGAATCAGATCTAGACATCCCTACTACTTCGTCAAGTGTCATTCCAACAAACTCTGACTCTAGTACTAGATGTGAGCTGGTAGAAGCAGCAAATCTTCTTACTAGTGAGACAGAAACAGCGGACGAGTCTCCTCTCGCCACATCTTCCACACATGACACCACAGAAATGAAACAAACTCTCCCCGAACCGTCTCTGGCTGATGGAAGAGAAGATAAGGGTTCTACTTCAGCATTCGAACAGACTAGAGATTCCACCGCTGAAGCTAGCAACACGTCCAACAGCCCCAACTCTAGCGCTTCCCTGACTTGCCAAGAAAAACTATCCACCATTGAGTGCAAACAGGCAGTGGAGAAAACAGAAGAAAATCCAATTGCATCACTTCAGGATGACGAGGACAGAGTAGGAAACCATCAATCACTTAGTAAAGAAGACACACCACAAGGCACTGCCGTTGAGGAGGAGGCTACGTTTGAAACAGACCTACCGCCTACCCCCACGGCGTCCGAACAACAAAGAGCCCGACTCCTCTTCAGCTATCTCCGGAGAACTAGTGCAGCGCGGGGTTCTTTCCACCAGTGCAGCGCAAGCAGCCCTTCCTCCTCGGGCAACGGCTCCGGATCGCTTGTAGACTATGCAGGCTACCTTCACCTTTAAAGCTCTCTCTTACAACATCAACCTATCGCCGGTTTACAGGGGCTGCCCCTACTAATATTAACTGGCTGATTGGTTCTCATACTGGTTTATTTACGAGGATCACCATGTATACAGAGCAGACATTTTTAAGCGTAACTATTATCACTTTGGGAAAGATCAAGATATCATCTACCCATCACAGCATAGCATTCACCACATGTTTTTTTAATTCACTTTTCATTCCTTGTTAGAACTTTTCACTAGTCGGAGTAAGATTATTTTTTATTTTTTTTCTGTCACCTCATCTTTTCTTCTTCTTGCCTTGATGATGGTATATACCTGTACTGAAACGTTGGCTTGTATATAAAGTTTTTTTATTCCGACTAGTGAAGAGTAGGAATTAATGGATAGTCCAGTTCCTAGTCACACAGGATCATAATATAAAAAGTTATTTCTAATTCATTCCCTAAGTTAACCACAACACTAAGAAAAACTTTGGAAGTATTATACAAGAAAGATACAAATCTACAATGACAAGCGAGAACATGAGTACGTTTGGGAAATGACTAATGTGCTTGATTGTTCAGTAACGCCACACTGCGGTGCTAGTTGTAGTGACATGCATGATGAAGGGGAAGACCCACTCATTCACTGTGTTAAGTAATGAGCAGGTGAATGACCAGCTGTTGTTGCTGTATATATGTATGTGTCAAGGTTCCGGGTCCATTCCGGGATCCAGTTTGGAATCTGGACTGGTCTGGGTGGGTGTGGTGATGTTGCATGTGTAGAGTGGAGTCACAGTTGAGCTGCTGCCATTCTGTGAGGACAGAAGAAGGAAAGATAATCTTTGTGTTTTTCGGTGTCAAAAATATTATTTTGACACCACGTTTGTGGTCAAGGTACACCGGAAGGACCATTTGCTTCCTACGAAAATAGCTTCTACAAAACCTATAACACTCATGATCATTTACGAAAAAATCGGTGTTAACGGGCAGTGTAACCTACAGTACGTCCAATTTGCAGAATGTAGTTTTTGTGTCTGTTAGCGGACTGTGAACCTTTAGTTTGCTTTTGAAAAGTTTTTGTGTTAAAAGCAGTGCTGACCTGGTGTTTCTCCAGCTCTGACTCGAGTTCCTTGACTCGCGACGATAGCTCCTGCATCTTGTGGCCTGTCTCGAGGATGTCGATGGAGCTCTGGTTGATCGAGGCTGTGGTGGTGTTCCTCTGACCGCCACTGAAGATGTTGACCCCCTGCGGGTCCAACCTTAGACTTATCATCTGTTAAAAAGAAGGGGGGAGGGAACGGAGAAATGAGAGGGAAGAAAAAGGATTAAAAACATTATGTCCATTTTTAGTTAGGTTTGCCCAATCTCACGTCTTGCAAAATGACGTTTTTTTCCCACAAAACATTTTCCCCAGGTGCAGAAAAGTTACTTCACGACCTCTGTGTGTTAATTGTTTGCGCGATAATATGCGTATAAGAGATCTATACTTTATCCAAAAAGACGCATGTTTGTTTACTCTCTTATGGATAGCTAGCACCTATAGCACACCTCTTATTAATATACACGGTATAATACCTTGGGTATAAAGAGAAGACCGAGTATGACTGAGGCAGTGAGGAATTGTGCCAATCCAAACACCACTGTTGAAGTGTTGAGGTAGAGGAGTCCGATCCAGAAACCAAAGGCCGATATGACCAGCAGGAGACTGGTGATGTAGATGATGGCAGCTATCTCCTTGGAGTCGTTGAGGGCCTTGAAGCGGATCTTTCGAGACATGAAGGCAAAGTAGATGGCGGCGATCTGGAGCAGGAACTTGTATATGTAGGACATGAAGAGCCAGATGAGCTGGGAGTCACTGTAGCAGCTGTAGTAGCGGTGGATCTGGGCCACTCCCAGCTCCTGTGAGGCGGTCAAGGAGGGGGAATAGCATATTGACCTCTAGAACCTCACTTATCAAAAGATTGTGCACATGTGAGGGAGAACCAAAACGGATGAAGCCAAAGTACATGCATGCTTGTCACACTTTATGTATATACAACCCTTGATCTTAAGCAAGTGTCAAATACCACCGGTAGAGCTGATTTTCTTTCTGTTTTCTTCCTCTCTTTCCGACTTACTTTTCACCTTTTTTCGTTCAGTCTACCAGATGTGAGATCGTAAGCACATGCGCTGATTAATTAATCTGAGGTAACCCATTGAAGAAAAGCCATCCGTGCCAGCACTCAGAGCTTACATTATATTTTTACATAATATTATTACAACTTGTTCATGATGACTCACGTCCTCAGTCTCTCTGTGCTCCTGGCTCTCTGCCAGCTGACCTCTGGAGCGGGACTTCTCTATTGCAGTGGGTATGAGGAGGATGACCAGGTCTACACTGACTATCACCAAGGTGATGATCAACAGATGCCAGTCCTGCGGGGGCTTCGGCTGTGGGGGGAGGGGGAGTGAGGGAGGGAGGGAGGGAGGGAGAAAGAGCTAGGTTCATGCAAAGTTGCACCTAGTTATTCAAACAATAGCGTCAGGGTGCGAGTTTTGCAGTGGGCCGATGTTCTTCAAAATCATAACCACCGTTCTATTTAGCCAGGGGATAGAGAAACAGCCCCTGTGCAGTGGCTCAATCTATTTAGCCAGGGGATAGAGAAACAGCCCCTGTGCAGTGGCTCAATCTATTTAGCCAGGGGATAGAGAAAAACTGGTTGATCAAATACACTTGAGTCATTAATGGCGACATATTAACTGATTGCACTATCAGTAAACACGTATAAATACAATATTAGAGGTGTTTCATTGGTGTGTGTGTGTGTGTGTGTGTAAATATACCTTCCTCTTGGGAGAAGGAGAGGTGAAGATGTAGTGGACTCTCCACATCTTAGACAGCACCACGGCCAGACACAGAGTGTTCCCAATGGAGAACAGCCATATACGGAACTACACGGTAGGTAATACAGTGGACAATACGGTGCAATGAACCACAATGATTCTTTTCAGTGTGGGTGACTAGTAAGAGAAAGAACTGAAAACTGCAATCACAATACCCCTTGTTGTATTTCTTCAGCAATGTATACAAGGGATAGAGAAGCCACATGACTAGACCTTCCAACATTGATTCCGTCCCAAATGTCTATTGATCACGTACTGAACGAGGCCTACGCACGCAGCTATGCATAGTACGTATAGAACTAGTTTTAATATGCCACATCTCCATGATAATAATAATACACTACCATTGATGCTAGCTCACGCGTACGTATATATCTTGATTTGCTATCCCTCAGTTTGTATCGCTCTGTAGATAACAAGTGGAGCCACAGGAGCTCTTATATAAGTATCACTCTTCTTCTATCTCCTTTGTTCTTTCTGCTTGCTTTAGTCAAGCGTTAGCTGTTACTTTACATGGGTGGGGGAGGTTCTTTCTTTTCCTCTGATTATTTTTTTAGCTAGTATGCATGTTTTTTTCATGAGTGAAAGTGTTCGACCCTTACATTGCACAGAACGGTAGCCTCCATCTCCTCCTTGGCGGGGGACACCCAGAAGAAGACCGACATGTACAGGAGGACCGCCCCCACAATTATGAGATAATTGAGGTTCGGGCTAGTCAGTCTCACAATCCTGCGATGGAGGGTGAAATACAAAGTGTTCACATCACTTTTTGGATCTTAGAGTGCAATTTTAACGGTTGGCACACTTAATTTCAGTTGCGTGAGGACAACCTAATGAAAGAACCGCGGGTAGGGACAAACAAGATTTCTCCACACAATTGCTGACAAATTTATGCTGCCAAGTGTGTGTATTCAACATACGTACATAACTGGCTTATAAGCTTCATAGCTATTTCTTAGCCTTCTCCATTAGTAAAAATAGCTTCCGGCTATACCATGCGTAATTCAAATTCACCTATGAATACTATTATTGTAGAGATGGAAATGGACTCACTTCCTCTTCCTGTAGATGATGTTGAAGATGAGGCAGACTGCGGCAAAGACGATCCCACAGGTGGCCAGGATGTAGTAGACGACTGTCAGTGGAAGAGCCGTGAAGACTATCACCTCCTTTGGAATACCATCTGGTGGTATCCCCTCTGGAAGGAGCAGGGGGAGAGAGAGGGAGAGAGGATGGAAGGGAAGGGAGGTAGGGAGACGGGAGAGAGAGGGAGAGAGGATGGAAGGGAAGGGAGGTAGGGAGACGGGAGAGAGATGGAGAGAGGATGGAAGGGAAGGGAGGTAGGGAGAGGGGAGAGAGAGGGAGAGAGGATGGAAGGGAAGGGAGGTAGGGAGAGGGGAGAGAGAGGGAGAGAGGATGGAAGGGAAGGGAGGTAGGGAGAGGGAAGAGAAGAGAGGAAGAGGAAAATAGGATAGAGCTCAGGTTCATTAAGACAAAGAATATTTGTCTATTTTGCGCAGCACCCAAACTGAACGGCGTAATAATCATGTTCTTTGTGTGCGCCCAGTGAATTTCGTCGTAGTAACGCATGTGAAAATCATGTGACTCTGACCAATATCCACTGTATAATCCTGAAATCAGTATGATTGTCGGTACAAAATTGGCAATAGACAATAAGGCTATTTTCAAGCACAAGTCACGGCCTAGTCTTTAATGAATCTGAGAGAGAGAGAGAGAAGGTGGAGAGAGGGATCGAGGAGGAGGGAGGAAGGGAGAAATGGCGGAGGAAAGGAGGAAGAGGGAGGAAGGAAGAGGGCAACAGAGCAGAAAAAGAGGGAGAAAGAGAGAAGGAAGGCAGTAGGGAACAAGTAAAGGAGAAGGTGGAGGAAGGAACTAGACAAGAGATATGGTTTTGGCCACTTTTGCGTAGTTAACACACGTAACCAAAACAACTCTAAAAACACTCCCATGAATATGTCTTAGCAACTCTGCCAGGACACGGCAGACGAATGCGGCTCACCTGGAAAAGTGACTGTTGCGTTGTCGTCGACGAGGCTGACTGAGAGTCCAGTGATGTTGTCACCGTCCCCTTCAAAAGATGCATAGCCGACCAGGGCATTGGCCATTGTCAGAGTTCCATCGAGTCGCGGTCTGCCTCTTCCTACATGTACACCAGTCAATTAACGGCAACTGACTAACGTTTCTTGTGTATGACAAAGAGCAGAATAAGGCTTAGTATTCTATGACAAAGAGCAGGAGGTGGCAATTCTTGGCTTAGTATTTTGTGCGTCCAATGTTCTGGTACACTGGACGGAATAATATGCACATCATTTTCCTAGACTCACAATTGACACACTACCACACGACCCAAAAACGTTTTTATACAATGTCTTGTCAGCATTGCACATAGGTATGAGAAATTAGTGTAAAACATACAGATGAAGTGGTGTAGAGGTGAACTGTATAATACCTGGTTGATACTGGGAGATTCTCACGGTGTTACTGACACGGTCTCCCTGCTCGTCAAATGTCACATTCCCCTGCGAGCAAAATCTCGGGTATACTTAATATAATCTACACGCACTCATTTTACTGTAAACAAAAAAATTTCCTTTACTGTTAGGGGATCAGAGAATTTGAAAAAAAAACTTAACGAATGCTCCTGGAAACTATCTCGGCTGAAAGAGCTCTGCCTTATGTCACCTTATATAACAGGTTCATTTTACATAGAGCTCTCTAGTATGCTGCTTAGGCTCATGTAACGAGTAGCTACATCTGGCAATTTCTGCTTTCTCTCTCTCATGTACGAAGCACCAGTCTTGCTGCTCTTTTGGACAGACCAGATGTACTATAGTATGCAAATTTGTCTAAGAGTTCAATTAGTAGGCCTATGGAGGCATTTAATCAGGGCCTATACAGAGGCAATATGTTTATGCAAAAAGTACGTGTCCAAAAAAACCTAATTGTGACATTCCCAATTCCCAAGAGCAAAAACGTCTGTATAGGGAATGTGGCAGTCTATAAGGGCTAAATTTACTACAGATTATAGATGGAACAAAACAATAGGGGCACAGTCAAAGAATGCAACCGAGTTCCGTTCTTGGTAACATTTCTAAAAATTAAGCCCTTATAATTATGCCACCACATTCACTTAAAAAAGCATACATACACTATAATTCAATGACAGAAAGACTGTGTAATGTCCTATATAGTATGTAGTGGGAGAAAGGTCAGCCCAACGTCTAAGAGTAGTTTATACTAACCGAGATTCCCAGGAAGTAAAGCTGGTCTAGGCTCTCCAGGAGAAGACAGCCCAGTTTGTCATTGCTGTAGTCGAACCTCTCCAGAGGCACCAGCTCACCTTCCACATCGCCACATCCTCCCTCCTCCCCCGCCTCTATCTTATCTGGTGGCCAGAGAATAGTAGAGAGATGGGCAGAGAAGAGTAGAGAGAGAGAGAGAGAGAGAGAGAGAGAGAGAGAGATTAAAGGAAAGCATGACACTCTATAATGCAGGTGGAAACATGGTTGATGTGTTAAATGTTCACGCCCGTTCTTCTTTGCAGAAATGACGGGGTGTAAGGCTAGTTCAAACATTCTGGTAAGTCTTGAAAAATGGCTCGTGTAATGATAGAGATAAGTACATACGCTTAGAGGTTAAGAGGTTAAACCACTTCTATCAGCATCACTTGCTGGGAAATGGGTGCATTATTTAAATCAAACACCTTCTTTAGCCATAGAGGAGGCAAATAGTTTCCACATCCACAAGAACTTTTCATACGAGAGACTACAAACCCACGCCCATCATACATTCTAGTTTTGGAGTGTCGAGACACGTACCACTGGTCATCCTGAGGGCCTTTGCCAGTGTCCAGACAGCCTCAAAGGCCAGAGGAGCTGTCAGATCAACAGTATAGAGTTTCCCCTGTCACTGCTAGTCTGTAGAGACTTAGCCCATAGAGCTGCCGGAACTGATACGTGCTCTGCGTGATGTAATAGTGGGGAGTAAAATTGTACATACAGTTCAAGACAGTGAGAAATAATTTATAGCCTAACACAAAAATAACACATTGAATAAAAATAAATCGAACTTCTCGCTGCACCTTTGCCTATCAAGCAACAAATGGTATCTTCGTGTATATACAGAGTCACATTAATACGTAGTAGAAGGAGTCACAGTTGCCAAGAGTTCCAAAGCCAACTCACAATTCCGAGGGACGAGGTCTCGGTCTCACTGAAGAGGGGGTACTGCACTGCCGAGAGGGAGTGGCTGAGTACCCTCTCCATGTCCTCCACTGAACAGTTGTGCGGGAGTTCCTTCTCCCACCAGAGGTCTCCATACCATCCTAAAGAGGGAGGGAGGGGAGGGAGGGGTTTGTGAAGGATCGGCAAGGAATGGAGGAGGGAGGGAGTTACGTAGTAGTGCTAACGAAGGACTAATGAGGACTTGCATGTTAGGTCTCCATACCATCCTAA
>CASHTH010002270.1:0-42298 GCA_030341885.1 Geodia barretti
AAAATTAGCTATCAACTTGTTTGGCGAGAAGTTTTCCAGTTAGGTCTGGGCAGGGGACAGTCCCCTTGGAGATCTCTATCATCCTCTTGATGAGGTCATAGGTCATCTCTTCACTGACAACAGAGTCTTCTTTGTAGAGAGGGTGAGAGGTGAGGTAGTGCCTAATCCATCTTGCCCCTGTCATTAGCTCTCCTGCATGAAAGAGAGAAGGGAATGGAGGAGAGTTAGCTAGTTTTGCCTTTTCGGAAAGGCACATGCACACTGATTGCAAACTGAAGTAATGTGTGGCATGTGAGTGGCTTGGTTGAATGCTTATATACACAGGTATATAGCTAGCTCTAAGGAAACCGAGTATCGACCACGACAAATCGGTTTGGTATGCATTGGTTACTGGCTAATGTACTATGAAAGAACACTCACCTAAAGCTCTCTTGGAGATGAGTGCAAGATATAGCATGATAGAGCACCGCGTGTCAATCTCTATACTGTTGACATACATCTTCACCAGTGGAATGAGGCCTGGGAACTCACCCTGAGACAATTCAAGTGTGGAATGGAATAGAGACAGAAACCCAATCTGAAGCTGACCTTCCCGTTTATGATCGTGTCCACAGACATTTCAGTGTACTCGTGGTCATGTGGTCCCCGAGGCTCCGCCCCCTCCTTATCATCATCATCTTTGTCATCATCGGGGACAACACTCTTTCTGAAGTAAAACTTCTCACTGCGAACTGCGTCTCTTTTCTGAGCCCTCGCCATGTTCTCCTGCATCTGATTGGTCACCGTTAAGGAAACAATGTTGTACTACAATAGAGATGCTAAATAAAGGTTACCTTTGAAATGGGAACGAGGAAGTTGAGATCAAATGAGAGAATAGCTCGGGTCAGTAGAATTACAAACACAATGTATGCAGCATTCTCAAAGTCGGTCAGTTGCACTTGCAAAAATAATTTTAGGGAAGATGAAACCACCCATTATAGAGCTCTCACATCTAGAGATCTGAACTCGACTCTCCATCCAATGTTAGAATTAAGAGGTGGAGGCTTGAACCTCATACTCTGCCAGTTGGTAGACTGTATGTTCTGTCAGAGGTATCAATTAGAGGAGAAGAAGGTGGCAAAAAGAGACAGTTCAAAAGAAGAGAGATGAGGGAAAACGAGGGGGGTTAGAGAGCACAGTGGGAAAGGTCAGTACACACCTCAAAATGGTCGACGTCATCTTCAATGCTCTGATAAATCTTTTCCTCAAACAAGGAGACTGGATCTCTAATAAACAGGTGGGCAACATGTTGCGCCAATACCTCATCAACACCAGACCGGAAAGAAAAAACTTTCACCATTGCCCCCCCCCCTCTTATTAACCTCCATCCCTTAGAGTTTGGAAGGCCTCAGCATTATATGGGAGTGGCATGTCATTGTAGTCTTGATTGGTGAGGTAGCAATCAATTACATGGAAACGAGAGGTGGGAATGGTGAATGGACACTCCGAAAGAGGCTAAAGGAGAGAGAGATCGAGAGATCAGTGATACAGCAGTGGGTGTTTGACTTCACCTGAGCCCTCGAAAAATTGTCATAACTTTTTATTTAACATCAAATTGTTTTAAAGACACTAACACCATTTGAATCCTCGCAACTTTCCGTTTTTGATAGTATCTTTCACTAACCATGAAACCCTGTCAGTCAAAAGAGTTAGCTCAATGTCCCCTAAGAAAAGTATGCCATAGTAAAGTATGTGGTGCCTGTATAAAGAGTTAATCATGCTAAGGTGAATGCGAATAGACTTTAGTTAGCTCATTGTGTCTGCCCCAAGCTCTACTGTTCACCACTTCAATATGTTTCAGTCCAGCCAACCCTATGCATTGACAATGTACGATGAACAAACTGTGCACCATCAGTCTGTCCGTTTGTGAGATAATATGGTTTTTGCACAACACAGGACAGGAGATTAGTTTTGTGCGTGTGATAATGGCTTGTGTCAAAGCATGGTAGGAGGCCCAAAGTTGCTGCTGACGCAAGGGTTTGTTCCAACCTTTTCTCCTCTTTCTTCTTCAGTTCTGTCATCCACTGAGTCACGTATTAGGTTCCACCGGCAGTCAATATCAGTTAGAAAAACTTTTATTGCAGAAGTTGCTGCTGAGAGTGCCTGCTGGAGTTTTGAAAGTAGCTACAGTATATAGCTAAATCCCAACACGCTTGCTTGCCCATCACTTACCAGATGGCAGCTAGTTGGTCGTAGAGTATCCTTGCTTCTTTGAGATCACTTGCTTGTAGTGCGACCTGCATGATAACCATGTGAAACACATTATAATGAGACCTAATTCTATTAAACCTGTAAAGCACAGCATGTCATGCCGAACCCCATGTGATCGAGGTATATGTGATCCGGCTTTGCTCTGAGTGAACCTGTGCCATCGACATCTGTAAGAAACTCTTCAATGAATGGACTTGGGGTATTCTTATCCTTGAAGACTTTAAAGGAGAGGAGAGGGTATAACACACGGCAATTCATGTAGACTGCAGTACAGAATTACTTGGTACATTGATGACCACTTTTTCTCCTCTTCTCTCTCTGATATTCCTTGTTAGAGTTCTAATAGAGTGAGGAAAGAACATGTAGCAAAAAAATGGTGGGTGCTGGACAGTATTCTCACATAAATCTAGGATGTCCGCACCACACGGCCTGGTCAGGGTAGAAGAGAGATTGGGAGGCAGGAGAGAGAGGAGGGCGGGTGTACTCGGGGAGAGTGAAGGAAGGACAGCCAAGGCGAGGGAAGGCAGTAATACACAGTGGAACAGTTGTAGTCCCCAGAGCTTCCTGCAGCTGCTTTCGCCTACATAAGAGTTTTTACTTCTCCCTGCCTCAAAAGGTTGCTAGCTATAACCACTTGTTTTAACCCTCGGCGCGCATGCGCAGCGAGGGTTACTGTAGTTGTGTGTCTGTCTGTGTGTATCTCACTTCTCGAGTGTTCGTTCGTCTCACAAAGGATACGGCCTACTTAACGGGCAATGAAGGTCAGAAAGGTTTGTGCGGTTTTCTCTGAAACTGCTCGGTTGCAAAGCTAGAGCGCGAAAAAGCCAATATGCAAATACACAACGGACGGGACGGCTTACCACAGTCGGATCGATCCGCGTGCTCTGCGTCCTTCGGGGGCACCAGAAGATGCAACGCAGGGCGTGAATCGCCTCTCGCATGCTATCTAGCAGTGTAGTTAGCCCGCGTCAGACTCGGCGCGAGCTGGGAAGAGACCACGAGTGACAGCTAAAATTAAACCCAGCCCATCAATTAGTGGTACGGCGCATGCGTTTACTTACGCGTGCGCGTCACTGTGCGCCGAGGGTTTGCACTTCAGTGCTTTTCATTACCCTCGGCGCGCATGCGCAGCGAGGGTACTGTAGAGTTGGGTTTGTCTGTGTGTGTGTGTGTGTGTGTCTGTTACTCTACATCTCACCTCTCGAATGTCTGTTCGTCCCAGAAACGATACCATCTACCCAACGGGCGACGAAGGTCAGAAAATATGTGGGATTTTCTCTGAAAATGCTCCGTTGCAAAGCTAGAGCGCGAAAAAGCTAATATGCAAATACGCAACGGACGGGATGGCTTACACCGCGGTCGTGCTCTGCGTACTTCGGAGGCACCAGAAGATGCAACGCAGGGCGTGTATCGCCTCTCGCTGCTATCTAGTTGTGTAGTTAGCCCGCGTCAGACTCTGCGCGAGCTGGCAAGAGACCACGAGTAACAGCTAAAACTAAACCCAGCCCATCAATTAGTGGTACTGCGCATGCGTTTACTTACGCGTGCGCGTCACAGTGCGCCGAGGGTTTGCACCAGTGCTTTCATTAACCCTCGGCGCGCATGCGCAGCGAGGGTTAGGTTTGTCCGTGTGTCTGTCAGTTTATACTCTCAATCTCACTTCTCGAGTGTCTGTTCGTCTCACAAAGGATACGACGTACCTAACGGGCAATGAAGGTCAGAAATTTCGAACAGTTTTCTCTGAAAATGCTCCGTTGCAGAGCTAGAGCGCTTCCGCCATTGTACGGCTAATGCCATTTTTATCGCTGCGGAAAATGCGCATGCGCTTATATTTAGCACAGGCTAGCTTACCTAGACCGGGTCCGCTTGCTCTGTGTATCTTGAAGGCACAAGAAGTCACAACGAATGGCGTGTATCGACTCTCGCATGCTATCTACTACTGTAGCTAGCCCGTGTCAGACTCTCAGCAAGCTACTAGCGGGAGACCACGAGTAAACGCATACTAATACAATTAGCGGTACCGCGCATGCGCAGTTCGCCGCGGGTTTGCACTTTAGTGCTTTCATTTTCAATGTAGTCATTCTTGCTGGCAGTTCTTGCGTTCATGTCCCCACAAGATATTGCCGTTACCAGCCATTTTTATCACTTCTGATTCAAAACATCTCCATTCTGCATCATTGTGGCATGTAGCTGTTGAGCCCGTTGGTGGTATGTAGCAAAAACTTATAAACAGCTCCTCATTTATTTGTGCAAAAGGTTTAGTTCCTATCCATAGTTTATCTTTGGAACATTCCTTCGACTATTGTAAAATTCTCGCTGAATCTGTTATGGATGTACAGCAACATTCTCCCTGCACCTCTTTTAGCTTTGTTATGTATGAAAGATCTTGGCTTGTTCACACACTTGTAGTTGGGGACTTCATATTGAGAACACTCCGTAGTTTTTAACCATGTTTCTGAATAACACACAAGGTCATAGTCTGTAGAAAAACTTCTTGAACATAATCATCAAGTTTGTTTTTAGAAATTAAGACCCTGAATGTTGTGATAAAACATTTTATAGAAATTTGTAGAATCAATTTGTGAATGATTGTGATCTTGTTGGTGGCCACACTGGCCTACATCCTACTCATGGGAGGGGGTGCTAGGGGTATCCCATACCAGCTGAGCTTTCAAATAACAGTCCATGGTTGCTCTTATCTAGCTACGTATATAGCTAATGCCCAAAGACAGTCATTGTATAATATACAAGTGGAAAAATCAAATCAGACTCCACCGAGAGAAAAATCATAACATAATAGAAAAATCACAGTAATAATAATTCATCAGCACATGTCTTGCATATCCTATTGAAGTCAATTTTGGCAATGGTTGTCCGAGGAAAGAATGCTGAGCATCATCTGAATTTACCCGAAAAGCCCACCGAGGAATAGAAGTGATGTTACGAGGAGGACCACGCTCAGATGTTTCTTTTATGAGGATGCGCTCCTTACTTTGTCGAATAGCTTGCTCAGATCTGTTTCCTTGCTGAACAGCATCTAGCTAAGCGCTCAAAAAATCTTCCAAGCTTATCGCTTCGCTATGGCAGATCCTTCACCATAATCACCGCCTTCCCTTCCTCATCACCAACACTCTCCTCGCTTGACATCATTTCCTGAATCATAATACTCTTCTCCTTGCTCTTGAAATGTGATGATTGAAATGTAGACTGCATCTTGGCCAATTTCTGTAGGTATGTTATTCAGTAGCTTAATAAACAAAGCAAAGCTAATGTTGTTTGTATACTTACAGTAAGTGCTCTTTGCTTTCGTCTTCGCTGAACTTTCCAATCTCCAATTTTCCCCCGCCGTTAAAGAGATGCTTACTGGCAGAGGGTTTTGTAGTACGTGTAGCTTGCAGCTATTAGGTAGGTACTAGTGCCCACGTGAGCGACGTTCCATTCGATAGCAAGCCCATGACCGACCGTGGTGGTGTGCACTCTCTTCACTTAACATAGATCATACAGTGGGAGAGTTGTGGGTGTGTCATTCTAGCGTCGCGGAGGGGGAGGAGAAGGCCTGGTGCACTGCCTACATATAAGCCACTTTTTCGTGAGGAATGTTTTGTCACGCTATTAATAATTAAATTTGTTGACATTATGCGGGGGGGGTGTGCGTGCGATCGAGAATCTCAGTCCAGGTTTTTGCCAGTGCCAAAGACTCCACGGTGTACCGAGAGTCACTGTAGAGTCTCTTTGACTCAGGGTCCTACCCACAGCCGGCGCCAGAGAGAGCGTGTATTAGCCTAGTGACACTCAGAAAACACCACACTGTCGGTAACTGGGTTTGGACAACTGAGCGCAATCTTCACTGGGGATAAAGACCCGAGCGCAGTAGACTATTCGAGTCAAAACAGCACGGCGTGAACGGCGTGGAATGTAATCAGAATGCGCTGTTACAAAGTAAGCCTGTTCTGTGATGAAAGAACTCATAATAACGACGGTTCTCTTCCTCTAGCAGCCCTATAAGTGGCTGCACATCATTGGCAGCAGCTGCAGTTTTGATACTACATCCTTTACACCTATCCTTCACACCTACCCTTCACACCTATAGTAATGTTTGGAATCTCGATACCCACAATGTGTTCATAGCTATCAATCAAACGCCAATGCAAGGCATTTTTGGCCAGTGGGAGCAAGTCATTTTTGGGCTTTGGAACACAGTTAGTACGGATTACAAGGAAGATGAGGTGACGAGAGGACTATTTTAAGGGACTGTAAGACTACGACATACAAATGTGTGTTATAATGAATGACTGCTAAAGTGCATGTCTCAAGAACTTGGTAGTGAGGTAGAAAGGCAAGGCAAGGCAAACAAGTCAACTACAACTCTTTCTTTTCAAGGTGCCTTATGTGGCACTCGAACTAACGATATTCTGCAGTCTAGGAGAGCCCTCTAGCTATAAACCAACTGAGTTACACCAGGGCAACTCAGCTTCACACAACACAACACTAAGGCAAACCTCAAACCTCTTTTCTGTGGCACAGTATACTCTCACTCAGTATGTAGCTAGGGGGTAAATATACCACCAACTCCAGACTGAGTCTCTGCACTATATAGCTGAATATTATATCGGTCTGGTTCTTATATCTGTGTGTGCATAACTGATACATGCTATATATCTACTACCGTAGCTAGTCCGTGTAAGACTCTCCGCGAACTACTAGCGGGAGACCGCGGGTAAACGCCAATAGCCCAGCCCACCATTAGGAACCGTGCATGCGAAGTTCGCCGAGGGTTTGCACTTTAGTGCTTTTCATTTTATTAGGTTTTGGGTATCACATGATTAAGCAAGGTTGCATGGAGAATCTTTGTGTATAAGACAGTTGCTAATCTCTTTCTTCAGGGTTTAGGGGCACAAATATGTCAGTTCACTTTTAGTTGACAATGTTAAACCGTCTCCCAAGGAATGCAGTGTCCAAGGTCAGACCTAACAATTGAGCATAAAAAATGGAGCTACGCTTTCTGCTACATTTCTGTGTCCACAACACATACAGTAGCTCTTTTATACTTTCCACTGGTAACCACAGAAAACCCAGGTAACTCTGCCTTGTGTTCCAAAACTCCACGTAAAACAAGTGTCATAGAAGCAATGCACATGTTGTTTGATGGGCACCTGGCGTTGTAGTTTAAAAACTAACATAATCAACGTGATCCCCTGTAGCTACAACTGTACAAGGAACAAGGAATAATAATACGTACAAGAGCTAGCTATAGTATCAATGTAGTATAAAATGAGGATGATGATGACAATTATTGCAATTATAAGTGGGATTCCTAGGCCAAGTCCCAGGCCTGGTTCAATAGAATTTGGATTGTTGTCATCAGCAGAATCAGGGGTGAGACTCATTGTTTGGGAGTTGGGGAGTGGACAAGTTTGATTGGTGCAGTTAATGCATACACCATTGGCATCACATACAGGACATGAGTTTTCTGCGAGAATGTCAATACAGTCAGGTATATCACTATCTTTAATATTTGCCGGAACAAGCTCATCATACACATACCCCCATTCTTCTGCAATGCGGTACTGCTCTCCTGCTGTAATTAATGGAAAGAAAGGCACTAAATAGTCACCACGGTTGTGCCCGGGATGTCCGCCACAAATTGGCACAAAAGCAGGAAGGAGGTTGGGGGAGTTTTTTCCATTTGCAAAGCGCTGCATCCAACTCTCCAAGATTCTATCCACATTACAGTGATGAAGATTGAAAACTGGATCATTCACAGCAGCAGGCACGTCATCCATTTGACCCCCCACCCAGTCATGAACAACGTTGTGCATGTGACTGTTTTGTGTATTAAATCCGACGCAACTCATTGCTGAGCATATCATATTCCATCCTTCCAATCTGCTTCGGAAACTTGCTCTAGAATCGTTCATAAAATATTGTCCACTGTCATCAGCTGCATCATAGGAAGGAGCAGCAATGGCTATCATCACTTCCACTACATTAGGGAGATATGACAAAGAGCCTCCTCTCTGAAGAGGCTGTCGTTCTGCTAAATCATTGGCTGGGTTGCAAGGTTTCCATGCAGTCTCACAAGTCACGTTCCGATTCCTGTACGTTACATCACATATTGTGTTCCAGTCGTTTGGGTTTATAATATCTCCACTCACATTGACTCGTGACCTGCGCTATTGGATGGCACACCATAATACTTTTCAGAAAACATGGATTTATCATCCAGCTCCCACTGCCAGTAAGGAAAACCAAATGAAGCGTTTTTTGTTATTCTCTGGAATTCTCTTTCGAGTGTTAGCATGTAACGTCTGTGCCATACTGGAAATGCTGGTCCAGAATGGGCAAAGTCAATAGATACATTCTTGTTAACTGTACTACAATCCCTGTCACGTGCAACGTAATCGTGCAAGTATATGAAGAAGTCATAAGTGGAAACATTCTGCAACGTCACAAATCCAGTGGAATAGTTAGCTGGTTCTTTCACAACCACACTCCAGCGACCCGTTTCTTTCTTTAGTTGTTGGGTCGCGTCAGTAAAAGTCTGTTTCTCTTCATCCGAGAGGCGAGCAAAGCTTTTGCGAATTACTGGTGCCTTCTTCTCTTCACAATTTTCTCCTGTCCACCCAAATGCACACTCACTGCAATTTGCTCCCCAGAAATTCCCATTGCAAACGCATACATTCTCGAAAACTACCGTTGGCCATTGGTAGCGAGCATCAGCTGTTCCTTTCTCCGGTACGTTTGGCGTGTCTTCCAAAATTTCTACGACTTGAGGGTTGGCACACTTCAACTGAGCAGAAGCAGGGGCACTTATGCTTTCACATCTACCGTTCAAATTGCAGTCGTTCGGACAGCAGGTTTTTGTGTCGATGCTCTGTGGCGTATTGCAGATGGATGGGAACTGCCCAAATACAATAGTGTAGGACGACAGCGAAAGGACGAGAGCTAGTGGCAGCATATGCATCGTCAGACTGACCTGTTACCATGCAGGAGCAGCAAATCACGTTCTGTTGAGTTGCGGGATCGGACGTCTTTTTATTGGCAGAGGGTGTGGCTGGAGAGCGCGGCGCCGTAGTGGGACGAGCGACCCCCTGCGCTGATGCGCGTTGTAGGGCAGTGGTCTGGTGTCTGGTGGGTAGCCAGACCCCCACCCACCTGCAACTCTTCAGCCTACGCCCCCTTTGAATGCGGGATTTGACCCGCACGGCAAACTGAGACAGCAGAGCTGGTTTTTACCGTGATGCATTCGCTCGCCAAAAAGCTACTATGGTTACTCTCATACTCCCGCTGAAGTTCCTTGGGCTAGGCTAGGTTGGATAGACTACTGCAAGGTCTACGCTAGGGTTATGATAATTCAATTTCCTTCATGCCTCTGGCTACAGTAGCTATAACAGCTATGCCAGGAATGGAATGTTACTAAAAGCAAACCCATCTACAGCCTCCTCCAGCCCCTACAGCAGGGGACCCTAGCTGCTATCCTCGTTTTGGTCACAGGCACACTGCATAATGATGAAATCTGACATGTAGCTACTGCACTTTGAGAAGTCTTTACATGTTAGCTATCTACATAAAAAATGGTATGTGAGTTCCTCTGCAGGTCAGTCAACTCTGGTAATACGTCCGCACAGCGCATTGGACAACGTCCCTGCCTAGCGCATGCGCGCGGCTCACTGATGCAGCAAATGGCGTTGTTCAGTGTCGACCATGGAAGAGCTCCATGATCTACCGTAGTGACTTGCGGCAAGAAAGAAACGATCGCTTGATGTCCGTGCACACCTCTGACGAATTTGGAGACATTAAATGAAAAAATTTGCGCTTCAAATTGTTCCAGCAAGGAGAAAGCGGGTCTAAAGAAGAAGAAGACGAAAAGCACTAAAGTGCAAACCCTCGGCGAACTGGGGATGCGCGGTACCGCTAATTGATGGGCTGGGCTGCTATTAGTATGCGTTTACTCGTGGTCTCCCGCTAGTAGCTCGCAGAGAGTCTGTAGCTAGTAGATAGTATGCGAGAGTCGATACACGCCCTTCGTTGTGACTTCTTGTGCCTTCAAGATACACAGAGCAAGCGGACCCGGTCGACTGTTGAAAATATAAGCGCATGCGCGTTTTCCGCAGCCGCGATAAAAATGGCCGACTACGCATTAGCCGTACAATGGTGGAAGCGCTCTAGCTCTTCAACGGAGCATTTTCAGAGAAAACCCCACATATTTTCTGACCTTCGTCACCCGTTGGGTAGCTAGATGGTATCGTTTCTGGGACGAACAGACATTCGAGAGGTGAGATGTAGAGTAACACACAGACAAACCACTACTACCCTCGCTGCGCATGCGCGCCGAGGGTAATGAAGAATAATATTATTATGATGACACGAAAATCGTGAAATCGCGTATGAACGAATTCTCGCGTGGACGACTGAAGGTGCGTATGAGGTGTTTGGGAACATGTATAGGTAGATATGGAACCGTAGACTATTGCTAGTGTGTTTTTAAGGCCTAGGGAGTCATTCTCACCGAGTTTTTAGTCGTTTGTACGCGGATCATTCACCCGTGTCATCCCTATATAGAGAGTCTACCGACTCTCTAATACCTGACAACATCATTGCAGTTTTGTGTTCATTTTTGAGAACTTTAAAAACCTTTTCCACTCCTTGCTCTCCATCATAGGCAAGTCCCCAAGGAACTGGTCTGCCTATGAACACTGCCCTAGGAGAGCTCATGCATGCCAATTCATAAAATTTTTTATAGATGAATAAGGGATGAGTATATACAAAACAAGAGCTGAGAGGAGATCAAATACACTATGGATTACAAGAAAAACCAAGTTATTGCAAGATGCAATCCCACACACAAGAAACCGGCAGATCACTGTCTCTGTTTATCAATCTGCCTCCATGTAGTCTGAAGATCAGGGAGGCCCTACACATCAGATGACATGGAGGCAGATTTATAAACAGAGACAGTGGTCTGGAGGTTTCTTGTGTGTAGGATCCCCTCTTTGCAATAACTTGTTCGTTTTCTTGTAACCCACTGAGTATTTAGATCTCCTCTCAGCTCTGTTTTGTATTCATCCCTGAGGAAGGTCCTCTTGAAATGTTGGAAACTAAGTGTCTACTCTGGTAGCTACAAATAAGAATTAGTAAGACCTAATTCACCATTTCTGCAAGCCCTGTTAGCACTAAGTAAAAACAAATAGGAGGGATGAAGGCTTCTTATAGCGGTTTTGGCTGCTCTCATGCAAAATTGTGGAAAGACTTGTAACAGCAGTTCATAGTGGTCACAAGGTAAAAGTGTTTTATGGAAGATTGTGAGAAAGGTTAATTTGTGTAAGAGGTGGCATTGAATTTACATTCTCCTGCGATATATAATTATAGTATAAAAGGACATTTCTTGGCTTCTGATTAGCTCTATAATATAGGTATTTCATAGCTCAGTACTACAGATCAGGAGCCAAGAAATCTACTATATAATAGGTGTGTGGTAGAGCAAAGCCGTACAGCAAAAAGAGTTCTCGGTAGTGAGTACATTCCTCTGCTGCTACTGGTGAGTGTCAAACATTAACATGTTTCGTTGGATCCACCGACACGCTACCTTGTCAAATGCAAGCTCTCTTTCCAACTCCGAATTATTGCTTGCGCCAGAGTTACTGAAACTTGTTAGACCAACGTTTCGGAGCCCTCTCGGGTTCCTTCATCAGGGAAGACTAAAATATACACAACTGAAAGAACTGCTATTCTTATATAGTGTGACAGATGCACAATAGCCATTACAGTGTATCCCACATGTGTGAGGTTACAAGGCCATCGTCTAGGCTCCACTGGATCTCCTTATATGGATGGACTCTCTGAGTTTTCTGAAGATGGAGTGTCGGTCGTGGTCTAGAATAATAACATTTGTCCAATCTATATTGTGTGACTTGTCCCATACATGTTCCGCTACAGCCGACTTGTCTGCATCTCCTTTTCTGGTGGCTTCTTTGTGTTGTTGTAGCCTCGTTGACAGATGTAACCCGGTCTCTCCGATGTAAAAACTAGAACAATCCTTGCAAGGTATTGAATACACGACACCTGACTGTTTGTCTTTATGAACATGATCTTTGGGTTGGGAGAGGAGTTGCCGAAGAGTATTTGTTGTTTGTAAATACACACCAGTCACATGCCTTCTCAAATGCTATTTTTTGTGTATGTGACCCATTCCCATTATACTCATACTAAGGACATACAGTTGTAACAGAGCCTTATTTAGAATTTTGCAGGTGAGAGGTGGAGACCTATTGACTATATTATCGCTCACATGTCTCTGCCTGGCAAAATCTCTGTGTGTGTGATTACATGATCCTTCTGGGTGCCTGTGAAAAGATAGATAATGATGGTGTGGCAGGCCTATTGGAATTCCAGCGGTTCCTTGTAAGGCAGACCTACTACTGCCTGTGTAAACTGTGGTGTTGTGCTTGACCAACCTGTGGCTACTTTATTAACCCTCAGCAGGCGCATGCGCAGGGAGGGTTACAGTAGTCGTCTGTCTGTCTGTCTGTCTGTCTGTCTGTCCGTCTGTTACCACGATTTCTGCCACCACGCGCAACAAACAGGTAAAATAGCGACACCAGCGGGTTCAGCGCTACACTGGCTTTATTTTAAAATAGGCGATTTTCGTAAAAGTGCCGCGTTCAGAAGTTATGGCGTGAAAACCAAGTGAACAAGCCAATATGCTAATTAGCACTGGCTTACCTCGACTTGATCCGCTTGCTCTGTGTACCTCGGAGGCACAAGAAGCCACAACGAAGGGCGTGTATCGCCTACTACTGTAGCTAGCCCGTGTCGAGCTACTAGCGGGAGATCACGAGTAAACGTATACTAGTTTAATAGGCCTAGCCCATCAATTAGCGGTACCCCTCATGCGCAGTTCAGGAAGGTTTGCACTTTAATTGATACTGTGAAGATTTTATTGGACTGCTGTTAGTTGCAAGTTCCTGCTGGCTACTCTTACCATGTGCCCAACACAGACATTGTGGGTAGTCAAAGTCTCTGGAAGAGGGTCTGTTGCTACTCTTTGGTTGTTCTGACTTTTAGATTGCCACTGATTTATAAAATTAACTCTACACACCACTAACAAAACCAAGAAAATGCTTAAAATTCATCCTTATGAGTGTGGATACCAGCTGCATTGTTAACATTACTTTCTGAGCAAGAGAAGGGAAAGAGGATCAGTCGCTAGTTCACAGGCAACCATTGGCTAGTTGCATTGCTTGTTGCAGTTTGCCTGTGAACTAGCAACGGATTCTGTGGTATTGCGTAGCTCTCTCCCAAAGAGAGTAGTACTGTGGAATGCTCACGTGATATGTTCTGTTTCGCACAGACCACTTTCCAGTAAGAATGTGCATGTGTATGTGCCAAGTGGGGCCGGCTGATGAGTCCTCCCACTATAAATATAAAGGACGAAAACGATCCCGAGAAAATATTTTCCCAGAGATCGTTCCTGGCTTTACTGTTAATTATCATGTTACCACAATCCCCAGGGGCGTAGGAAGCTTTAAAAATGTTCCACGGCCCTGCTTAGCTGATATGTTTGCATGTGCCTGCAGTAAATCACAATAACATAGCTTGATACAAATAATAAAAAGTGCCGGAAATATGACGACGATGTTCCGTGTTACAAAAGTCATTTGCCTTGTGAGAGCTCCGCGTGCGTATGCGTACCCACGTACGCGCGTGCCATAGCGGCCAACTCGTACTGAAAGTGGTACGGCCACAGCCGCTGTGGTCGCTACGCTTCCTACGCCCTGATCCTATTACCCCTTACCAACCACTCTCTGTGTCTCTATCTCCACACATTAACACTAGTATGCTACACAGCTTTTGCCTTATACATAATTGGGCAAAATTCCTGTTTGCCCACAGCACCTCCCCTGGGTGTAGTTGGCTCCTTTGCTTTGCCTTGTGTTTCAACCTCACTTGTTGATATACTCAGTTTGAATTTGGGCGTCTTTGGTGGTTTAATTACCCTGGTCTGCTCCTACATACTGAGTGAGAGTTTACTGTGCCATAGCACAGTGGTTTGAGGTTTGCCTTGTGTTGTGTTGAAAATGTGAACCCCTACTGGCTGAGTTGCCATGGTAGCTCTGTTGGTAGAGCACTCCTATACAGAGCGGAGTGTCTTTTGGTTCTGGGGCAGCTCCCTTTTTCCTTACAAGAGTTGTCCTGGGTGTAGTTGACCTGTTTGCTTTTCCTTTACACCTTGACACAAGAGTGAGAGGTGAAAAGATGGGAGAAAGGAGAGAAGAGAGGGGAGGGAGGAGAGGAGAAGAGAGGGGAGGGAGGAGAGGAAAAGAGAGAAAGAGAGAGGAGGGAGGAAAGGAAAAGAGAGAAAGAGGAGGGAATAGAGGAGAAGAGAGAGAAGAGGGGAAGAGAGGGCAAGGACCGGAGGGTATAATTCTTCGTGGTTCTAAGCGCGCACATTGGACCCGCGTGATTTTTCGTGGTCAAAGGAACGTCGCGTACTTTGCTTATGTGACATACAGCTAAGTAAGTGATCGTGAGTGGGCGTTGGAGGCGCGCGCTCGCAAAGCAGAACCTACGCTCAACTACAACCACGCTGCGCTTTCGAAATCGGTCGCTGTTTGAGCTGCATTATCTGATCTGATCTTATGGCGGGAAGACGTCCGAAAGAGCTGGAGGACAACGACGACGACCTGCTATATACAGCTTTCAACAATTAGAGTTTGTCCTTGGTAACCTATCTACTACTTGTACCCTGGCTAGGCCTCAGAACAATGGAAATTTGCTGAGTATGTACTAGGTATTCAAACCTATGTCTTGCCTTTTTTGGGCATGACCATTGTTCACAAGCCACCATTGGTCATAAATGTAACGATAGAGACAGCACTGAATGCCTGCTGTTCCTTTGAAGTTGGGATGTTTGCCCTTTTGTGGTGTGTTTATCATCAAAACCTTCCCAGGTTTGACTGTGAACCACGAACATATCACTGTGATCGAAGTGAAGGAGATGGGCAGAGAGACCACACTCCTACATTACCCCTATGTGACGAGGAGCCTGGAGCACCTGGTCCGATTCATGGACCACATGGAGAGAGTTTTGATGGGGCCGGAGAAGTTGATGAGGGGTCTATCAATCGGGTCACGTGGCTCTGGGATAGGGAAGGCTGAGGACCTGGAGAGGATCACCCGCAATATTCAGATGAGGGCGGAGGAGAGGATCTTGGAGATGGAGGAGAGGTTGGATAAGAAGTTGGAGAAGAGGCTCGAGAGCAGCCTCCAGCAGAGGCTCGAGAACAGCCTCCAGCAGAGGTTCAAGGAAGTGGAGAACAGCCTCGAGCAGAGGCTCCAGAAAGTGGAGAACAGCCTCGTGCAGAGGTTCGAGGAAGTGGAGAGCAGCCTCAAGAAGAGGATAGAGGCGGTGCTCGTAGTCGTAGGAGGGCTCCATGGAGGGCGTTGATCCAGCTGGATCAACGCACTCTCCTTTCTTCCCCTCTGTCTCCTCCTCTTTCTTCCCTTCCACCTCTGTCTCCTCACTCCCCTCGTCTCCAGGCTCCCTCACTCCCCACGTCTCCCGTCTCCAGGTCTCCCTCACTCCCCTCGTCTCCACTCCCCTCGTCTCCAGGTCTCCCTCACTCCCCTCGTCTCCAGGCTCCCTCACTCCCCTCGTCTCCAGGTCTCCCTCACTCCCCTCGTCTCCAGGCTCCCTCACTCCCCTCGTCTCCAGGCTCCCTCACTCCCCTCGTCTCCAGGTCTCCCTCACTCCCCTCGTCTCCAGGTCTCCCTCACTCCCTCTCGTCTCCAGGCTCCCTCACTCCCCTCGTCTCCAGACTCCCTCACTCCCCTCGTCTCCAGACTCCCTCACTCCCCTCGTCTCCAGGCTCCCTCGCTCCCCTCGTCTCCAGGCTCCCTCACTCCCCTCGTCTCCAGGCTCCCTCACTCCCCTCGTCTCCAGGTCTCCATTACTCCCCACGTCTCCCGTCTCCAGGTCTCCCTCACTCCCCTCGTCTCCAGGTCTCCCTCACTCCCCTCGTCTCCAGGCTCCCTCACTCCCCTCGTCTCCAGGTCTCCATCACTGAGGCTGCCCAGATGCCTCGGAGCAGCTGACGGCTCGCTGTGCTGAGCTGCTGAACGGTGCTAGGTGCGAGACGGTGGAGGTCCCAGTCTCCAGTCACTCCCCGGCAGTGGCCAGCCCAGGAAACTGTCTCGTCAAGACATACTGCAGGATCAATGAAGTGAGTGAAACTCCGGCTCCTCCTGTTGAGGTGTCCAGAACACTGTGGAATGTGTTAGTTTGTTAGTGTGTTTCTCAGGCGGTATGGACTTTGTTGTGCGTGTCTTGCTCGCATATGACACGCCTATTGGAGACACACAGCCCTTAATATTAGCTCCTGGGGTAATTAGGCTTGACAGAACAAAGGAAATAATTGTTGATGTGTTCTAGCTGCACAGTTTCAGTGATCTCGTATGCAGTTGTTATTGTGTGTAACAGTATAACAATGCATACTAACTCCCCCCCTCCCCCTTCTTCTACCTGTCTACAGGTGGTGAAGGCCTACGACACGGAAGCCGCCACTTCATGTTCCAAAACCAGCTCTGTCTCGTCTTTGAGCTCGTCTCCTACAATGTCTACGAACTCCTCCGCAACACCAACTTCCGCGGCGTCTCTCTCAAGCTAACTCGGAAGTTTGCCCAGCAGTTGTGCACGGCGCTTTTCTGCCTCTCTCGCCCCTCCTCAACATCATCCACAGTCCCCTCGTCTCCAGGCTCCCTCACTCCCCTCGTCTCCGCGGAGGTCCCAGTCTCCAGTCACTCACTTTGTTATTGCACTTGTACCTTCTCTTTACATAATTCAGTTTCATAGACAAGTGACATACTCGAGGTTGCGTAATGCATGAACCAGTGTGAGCAGATAATTACACTGCACATTCACAATCTTGTGGGCTACCATGGAATTTACCTTCGGGCTCATCACAGTTGATTTGCAGAACAAAAGCCTTGTTATATATGTCTATGTGCTCAGAGATTGTTTGGGAAAATGTATGTTATTGAAGCATATATATGCAGTGCTTTAATTGTTCAGTGCAGTCCAAGAATGGGGAACAATGTCAAAGTCTAACACAGTGATGAATTCAGTATGAACTTATGGCAGGATGATAGAAGAAGACGATCATGCTAAAATCTAAGCCAGCTACTGTGCGAGCGACAGAGCCTAGCTGGCTTAGATTTTAACGTGATTGTCTTCTATCGCCTTCCTGTCATTCCAGTGGGCTCTGATTCTAATTGGTTTGAAAGACTTGAGTGAGCTCTACAATAGATAAAGGCCCACCAATAGGGCTCTCCTTAGTGTCTACATGAGTTATTGGCCAGTGACAGGTCATTATAATAGAGCTGCTGGTTGACCCAGGAACCTTCTCCTGCTCAATGGAACCAGAGAGACAGACAGAGAGAGAGAGGGGTTCCACTGTACTACTATTGTGTGTCCTAGCATACAATATGTATGATGGAGCTTTTGAACTGGTCGACTGACTCCTTTTTCTTTGTTCTTACAAGCCTTGCTTGTTCAGCGACATACTGAAAGAAACAGGAGATAGCAATATAGCTTATATAATATTATATACCAATCTGAATTGCATGGTTTCCATAGTGCAGTACATATCGCACGTATTATGTAAATTCGTAAAAATACACACATTCACTCCCTAACAATGCTTGATCTAGTACAGGGAAAACCACCAATTATAGCACTCTCAATTATCCAACAGCTATGGCTGTCTGCCAGTTTGTAGCACTATATCATGCATACGTCTGCGACACTCGGTATAAAATTTTTACAGAGAGCTTGCATTTGACAAGGTAGCATGTCAGTGGAACAAAACATGTTCGTGTTTGAGACTCACCCGTGTAAAGTAGTTGGTAATCATTTCCTCATCATCACTGCTAAGAATGGGACCCTGATCCTGCAGGATAGATTAGTCCACAAACCCTCATTGGGCCTTCTCTCTAGCCCAATCAGTATTAGTGGTGCCATTATAGTACGTACCAACCCATGAGGGCGTGCACTCCTTTATGTCAATGGCAGGCATGTCATGTGATCAGGCATCAGGTGTATATATCACATGACATGCACAAAGACATTGACCAACCTCTTGCAAGTACATTTAGGTCAAATACTGAATGTAGACTCAACTTACTAGTGGCCTTTAGCATCGGCAGAGTGGTTAGTGAAAGGCTGCTCCGTCCATACATACACACAATAATTCCACATCCACTCTTCATAACATGCATGTACAATGCAGTGTCCGCATCCAACAGAGAAGGAACTAACAGAAGGAAAACATGCAAGACCTCCAGGTTGATATTGAACACATTTATGGGGGAATAACATACATCACACACGTTCTTGTTTTTCCTTCTATTCGCAGGGAGTTGCAAACAAAAAAAAACTGTGTGCAACTTCCTCCCAAGTGACACCACGAGGAGGTTGAAGGCCCATCATGGGACAGTCTCAATTCATACATACACAGAGATGACTGCCCCACAATGTCGTCACTCACAAGTGGATTCACACCGCAAAAATAGTTGGCCTATATAGAGTTATCCATGCCAGGGTTTACTGTATGGTTCTGTCCTGGCAGTGTGAATCCACCGTGAAGAGTGGATGTTATTAGGCACCCACTTACAGGTCAGTGACAGTTCTGCACATAAAAATGTGCACAAGTGCTTTAGTAAAATACACACTGACAGAGGGCATATTTTCACTGTCAACTTTGTTACCTGCTAGTTGGTACAATACACATTATCCATTTCACATCCACTCTTCAAAACATACAATTAATGCAGTGTCAAGTTCCATACAAACAGCTACCCTCTTTGGGATCCTGTTACAACCCGAGTGTGGAGATCTCACAGTAACAACTGACTCAGGTGCACACATACATATACCTGAGTGTGGAGATCGATCCTAGCAACAACTCATTCGCAGGTCCACACATAACCCGAGTGTGGAGTTCTCTTAGCAACAGCTCGCTCGGGTTTGAACAAACAAAACCATTTTACACACATCACATTCATGGAGAGCGAGCACAGTGGCATGCCCTTTGAACTGTTTTCAAAATTGTAACATAATATTCTTTTATCCTAAACAACTCGTCAAAGTTTCTCACTGCATTCGCTCACCATTCAATCATTTTTACATCTGAAAATCACATGGAAAATTCACTGAATCAACCCGAGCGTGGAGATCTACAGCTCGCTCAGGTGCAAACATATGCTCTAAACCGTATGGGGTTCTCCCGAGGTAGCATCCTCTCCATTTGCTCTCCCAATGTCCCTGAGTATTGCTCCGTGTTCTTTGGGGCTTTGGCCTCAGGCGGGACGGTCAGTCCCGTCAACCCCACCTACACTGCAGGGGAACTCGCCTACCAGTTTGAGAACTCAGCCACTGACATGATTGCCACTGTCCCTGCACTTTTGCCAACTGTCCAGAAGGCGGCTGAGAAGGTAGGGGTCAAGAAAATCATTGCGATTGGTAGAGAAGGGGAAAGTTGTAACAGGAGCTCTAATCTGATTGCCTATGATCATCTTCTGGAGGATAGTGGTTCTGCTTTCAACCAAGTCTTTGTCGATGCCAAACAAGATATAGCCGTCCTCCCATATTCTAGCGGAACAACTGGATTACCGAAAGGTGTAATGGTGACACACTACAATATCACTACCAACATTCTCCAACTGGGACATTCTGAACTCCTCTACTTACACAAGGAAGGTACCACACTCCTTGGTGTGTTACCTTTCTTCCACATGTATGGCATGGTTACAGTTCTATTCTCATCATTGTATGCAGGCAGCAAGGTAGTGTCTCTATCCAAGTTTGAGCCTGAACTCTTCCTGAATGCAATCACCAAGTTTAAGACAGAACTAGTCCACGTTGTTCCTCCTCTCATTCTTTTTCTTGCCAAGCATCCAACAGTGGTTAACTATGACCTCTCTTGCATTAGGCAAATCACTGCAGGGGCAGCCCCACTAGGTAGAGAGTTGGTCGAAACTGCCAGAAGTAGATTGAAGTGTGATGTAATTAGACAAGTTTATGGACTAACAGAAAGTGGATGCGTACACATGGCTCCTGCTTCCCTCAGCAAGGAAAAACCACAGTCTGTTGGAGTTCCAATCAAGAGTATGGATGTAAAAGTGGTGGACCCTGAAACCAATGAGGCCCTATCAGCTGGGGAAGAAGGAGAGGTTCTGATCAGGGGTCCAAACATCATGAAAGGTTACCTTAATCTTCCGGATGCCACCAGGAGCTGTATCACCGGTGACGGTTGGTTTCGTACCGGGGACATTGGCCACTTTGACAAGGACGGCTGGTTCTACATCACAGACCGACTCAAGGAGCTGATCAAGGTGAAGGGTTTGCAGGTGGCCCCGGCAGAGCTGGAAGCTCTCTTGGTGACCCACGAGAAGATCGCCGATGCCGCAGTCGTCGGAGTGACCGACGAGAGACTGGGGGAGGCTCCGAGAGCCTACGTTGTGAAGGACGACTGCAGTCTCCAGGAGAGAGAGGTGGAGGAGTACATTGCTAGGAGGGTTGCCAAACACAAGCATCTAGTAGGTGGGGTCCAATTTGTTGACGCCATTCCTAAGTCTGCTTCTGGGAAGATTCTGCGCCGTTTATTGAAATGAGTAACAAAACCCCAATAATAATTATCAATGGGTTTTCTTTTTTAGGTATAATGCATCAGCATTATTTACTCCATGTATCTTTAATGTTGGTTCTACATACCTTGGAAATAATGTGTTGTTTATTGCTAGCTTGCTCAGACAGCATTGCAGGACGGAACTTTACAGTGCACAAAAGTTCGGAGGCATTCTGTTCCTGTGCTGACTGGTTCAGAGCGGAATACCCAAATGGGCCACAGTACATTGTGCTGTGGGCCTCGGCGCGCGCACACGCGTGACAGAATTGAAAATCACCCTCAGTTGTAACTTCAGATGCCTCCTATGTACAGTAGATACTCGTCGAACGCAAGGTATATAGCAAACGCGTTTCGCACGCGGAACGAATGCGTTTTACACGCGAAGCGAACGCGATTCAGTCCTCTTTTTTTTACGTCGTCAAAATAAACAAAGCGCAGAAACCAAAAAAAACAAAGAACACAAAAAACCCAAAAATAAATAAAAATATACAACATCAACAACAACAAAAAACAAAACAAAAAACAATCCAAAAAAATATCTAAATGATCCCATCAGTCCAAGCTGAGTGAGACGGAAGGCGGCGAGCCCACATAGTAGCATTTCCTCTCCACAAACAGATACACAAGCGCTGGAATAAATGTGAAACTGCTTCCGTGGGGGAGGTATATACCAAGCCTCTGACCAACTAATCTGCCGATTCTGGAGATTTGTATGGCTGCGAGATGGCTCCAACCTCCCAACGATTCCACAGCAAGGGGAACAAACGACACTCCTGCGCCTCTACATTCGGCATTGTGAGCTACCATCTTTCTTTCCTCTGCCACTTTCAGAGCATACCCCTTCTCGGAAGCAGCTCCTGGTAGTGTGAGCGGTTGCATAGTGGAGATAACAGTAACGTCCAAGGCAGCAGGGTGCCCCCTGCACCAGTTCGGGAGAAGTACGTCGGCCGGACGGGATCTGGTGCCTGGGATCAGGGTAGGGACCTCTTTTCTAGGGGCCAGTGCCGCGGATTGGGCGGCTGAAAAAAGGGCGTCCCGGATAGCGTCGTGTCGGTGGATTCGGTCCCCATTGCCTCCACAACCCACTTGATGATCACCAAATGGGTCAGCAGCTGCGGATTTGCCACATGCAGAACAGGAGCTGACATCGTCTGCCATTCTGACGCCCAACCAATATTTGAGACACAGCCGGAACTCTTGGTCTAAAAGAGCTGGGGATGGAGTGACACGCCAAGAAAACGCGTTTCAGTCCTCGTTCGACCGCATTTCATACGCCAAGCGAACGCGTTTTGGGCCTCTGGCAACGCGAACGCGTATACATGTGCGCCCGTGTTCAAGAACGTTTGGGAGTGTGGCATGTAAGGATCGTGCATGCGTATGACAACCCCTGCTGTTCTAATGAAAAGCACTAAAGTGCAAACCCTCGGCGAACTGCGCATATACACGCGATACTGCTCACGTCGCGAGTCTGACACGGGCTAGCTACAGTAGTAGATTATGAAGTGCCGTTTGTCTCAGAACTACATTTTTGGAACAAGCCTAAACGTCGCGTGAATTTACGTAAATATCGTTTTAGCTAAATCTCGCATGATTCTAGCAATCGTCGCACGAGTTTAGCTAATCTGCGCATGACTTTAGTATCCACCGTTGCGTTTAGCTAAAAGGGCATTACTACAGCTAAAAACCCATGCATTTAGCTTTGGTCGTCGACGTTAGCTAAATAAATGATAAAGTAACGCGAATTTAGCTACTAATCGACAACGGATGCAAAATCTGCAGCGTATAGCCCTAAAGTCATGCGCTGATTAGCTAAAATCGTGCGGTGTTTAGCTAAAGTCATGCGGTGTTAGCCTAAAGTCGTGCGACGATTGCTAAAGTCATGCGCAGATTAGCTAAACTTATGCGACGATTGCTAGAATTATGCGAGATTTAGCTAAACTCTCGCGTAAATTCACACGACGTTTAGGCTTGGTCCAAGAAAAGTAGTTCTGAGACAAACGGCACTTCATAGTAGATAGCATGCGGGAGTCGATACATGCCGTTCGTTGTGACTTTCTGAGCCCCAAAGGTACACAGAGCGAGCGGATCAGGTCGCGGTAAGCCCAGTACGATTATGAACGTTGCGGACATACCTTGCTCAATTTGTTGTCCATCGAGAACAGAGATCAACAATGACTGAGGAGAGAAACTCAAAAATCGCTTGCTCGTCAAAGGTCAACTAAACCACGCGGAATCTAGTAGATGCGCATGCTCCGGCAAACGACATACGCGCGTGCGCGATGGATCGCTCGCGTCTGATGCTCCGGCAAAACGATACACCCACATACGCGCGTGCGCGATGAATCGCTCGCGTAAGCTTTTTCGCTTGTTTTCACGCCATATCTCTCGAACGCAGTCGTTTCGGGAAAATCGCCACATTGATATCAATCTTCTCGTCGTTCACAACCCGTTGGTGCCACTCATTGGCCGCCTCGTAGCCTGTAGTGCTAGAACTCGCGCGGACAGACAGACAGACAGACAGACAGACAGAACGACTACCGTAACCCTCGCTGCGCATGCGAGCCGAGGGTTAATGAAAAGCACTGAAGTGCAAACCCTCGGCGCACTGTGCTGTGGCCAGCACGCGTAAGTAAACGCATGCGCCGTACCACTAATTGATGGGCTGGGTTTAGTTTTAGCTGGTCCCTTGCCAGCTCGCGCAGATTCTAACGCGGGCTAACTACACTACTAGATAGTATGCCAGAGGCGATACACGCCCTGCGTTGCATCTTCTGGTGCCTCCGAAGTACGCAGAGCACGCGGATCGATCCGACTGTTGTAAGCGTCCGTTGTGTATTTGCATATTGGCTTTTTCGAGCTCTAGCTTTGCAACGGAGCAGTTTCAGAAAAAAAACGTTAGAAATTTCTGACCTTCATTGCCCGTATTGGGTCGTATCCTTTGTGAGACGAACAAACACCCGAGAAGTGAGATTGCGCACCGAGGGTTAATAAAAACACCCAACACCATGACGCGCAGCTGTCTTTGTAGATGTACAACCCTTGCTCTTGTTTTCAGGTCCAGTCGCATTTTCCTGACCTATGCACTCTAGTAACTTGGGGCAACTTGTTTGCTGGTTCTGTTTGTTATGCTGATGGCATTGTGTTGCTGGCTCCTTGTGCATCGGCACTTAGAACTCTGCTAAACATATATTATGTTCTTCGTATGCGTCTACTCATGGTCTCAAGTTTAATGCTGAAAAGACTCAGCTTATTTGTTTTCGTATTCGTCATACCCAACCTAGTTCTCCTGTCTTCATATTCAACAACCACGTCCTGCGCTATTCTAATGAAGTTACTCATCTTGGTCACATTCTCACATCTGATCTAAATGACAGTAGTGATATTCTCGGAGTTGTCAAAGATCTGAATCGTAAGGCCAATTATCTACTCTGTGCCTTTCATGCAGCTGACCCATTTGTGAAGTGCTATTTGCTTAAGTCCTTTTGCCTATCTTTGTATGGCTACTCTTTATGGTCACTCTCGTCGTCCTCCATCAGGGTTATTGAAGTCGCTTTGAATAAACTATTACGTAAACTCTGGAACTTACTCCGCAATTCTCATTCAGCTATTGTCCATTGTGTTGCTCAGATCGATACAATATCTTCTATGGTGTACAGTCGTTTCTGCTCCCTGTTGTCTACTGCTGTTTCATCGTCCTCATCTTTAGTTCGTTCTGTTTTTATAGTTTCATCCCAAGTCGTTTATTCTTTCACTGGGTATAATAATTTCTATGGCATTCAACATCTTTCTGATTATAACTATTCTGACTTCACTACAGCTTCTTTTATTAGACATCTCAGACATCTTTATGGTCTTCATTCTCCCTGTGAAGGTATCATTTCTCATTTGTCCTCTTTGTAATCGTTATTATGGTGAGTGCTCTGCGGTCGGTCCAGGAGCCCTTAAGCCCTCGGTTGGCGACGGGATAGAGTCCAGAAGGCCGTGTTCTGCTCTCCACTTTCTCTCTATTCTTTTTTATGTTGTCTGTCTATTCTGTATATACCTTTACTGGTGTGTGCATCAATCAATCAATAATAATAATAATATCACGCGCGGAAGAAATAGTCAGGTGACGATAGCATCAACGACAGGTAGCTACCCTCTGCAACTATAGTCGCAGTCCAGAGGAGGTTGTGCAGGCTCTGGGTTGGAGTGGGCATGCATCACCTTAGAGACGTATGTTCGCCCACGCAACCCAGTCAACCCGCTTAGTCAGCACTTTCTGCAGAACGATTCTTTAAAACCCTTTGGACGCCATGTGTCTCCTTAAATAAGCAGATTCATGTACAACATATTAGCGCCTAGTATTATAGCCATATATAAATTCTTATGCACTTATGGAGGCTCTGTGCATATATATAATATGTAAATGGCGCCCGAAGGGTTTAATTAATGCCACACTGGGTCTCAAGTTTCGAGTCTCAAGTTTAAGTCGCACTAAAGTAACCACTACAAATGCAAGTTCAAGTGGTAGCTAGCTGTTTAGGTATAGTACATTGACTAACTCTACTACCTTGAAGTGTTAGCCTTGAGATTTAGTGTGCTGGGTTGTGAGCGTGAAAGTATTGTTCTCCAATCCTACATCCCCATTTTACTCACCTCATATATTACGACAGGAGAGAATACTTGAAGCAGAAGAAGGCAGGTAAGGCTTTACATTTTGCTGTTAACCGTCCACACCAAAACGGGAGAGCCAATGGTTCAGGTTGTGAATATGGGGATTGTCCAAAGAATTTTCTGGACATTTTATCGGTAGTGGCTTCATTTTGCTCTAGCTAGACACCAGGCTTTAAAAGAATGCATGTCCCATGTATATAGTAGCTCCATCGGTGTTCAATCTGCGCTACTCAGCCCTTACAAATCTCATGAAGAGAATCGAACCCTAGCCCTTGCCCTAGGCCTATTCCTTGACCAGTCCACCATTTCGAGCTGGCTGCCTGGCTGGGAAATTTTATTATCTTTATTTTCTAAGTCCTTCACTGTTATTACTACACCTATCTACTGTACTATATACTCACATATCTATGGCCTAATCCCAATACTGGTTATATGAAGAAGCAACCCAAATCTCACTCAATGAAGGTGGACTGGTTGGAGCTGGAACATGAGGGGGCTTGGCAGGCAGAATTTCATCCAAGCTTCACTGGCTTTGGGCATGCCCACTCCAAACTGTTGGAAACAGCACATGACAAGAGTAGAGGCTGTGGAAGAGTGAGAAATCCCAGGATGTCTTTCCAATCCTGACAGAATATTTTGTGACAAGAAAGATGATGAGACGTGGCTATCGATGATTAGCGTCTATCTACCATGCGCTGACCTAGGGAAGGACTACTAGACATGGTTGAACTCGAGTCTGACCACCTCCCACTATCTATCAAGCTGTCAGAATTGATTGGACTAAAGCTGATCACTTATGTTGTTTCAGGAGGCTTTAAGGGACAGCTCCAGCCCTTTCATTGGCTAACCACGCTCTGATGTTGAGCAACTAGATGATGAGATTAAGCATGTAGCGACATTGATGAAGGAGGCAGCAGAGGCCTTTCTACCACACTATGAATATAAGAAAGTGAGTCGTTTCAAAGATAGCACTTAATCTAAGTTATGTGCCCAGAGCAAGGTTGTATGGAAAGCAAGGAAAGATGGGGGCAGGCCAAATGAGGGGCTGCAGTATGAAGCCAAATGCTATGCTTGCAATGAAGTGAGGAGACACATCAATGCGTGTGGGGCTATGGAGGAAAAGAAGAGAATACAGAGAAGTGAATATCTGTTCAGAAAGAAGGCTAACTCATGCTTCAGGTTGCCACAAGAAAAGAAAATATTTGAAGTGTACAAGGGTGCGTAGTAGTGTCAAACTGTTATCCGACCCAACACAACTCCTTGTGGCATGGACCTCACATTTTCACAAACTTGCTCAACCCGCAGATTCATACACATGAAGGCCTGCAAGAGCTGCAGCGCTGAAATTAGCTAGCTACATTGGCATCTGGATCCCATCAGAAAGAGGAGCTTTTTCTCAACATACCATTCACTATTAGTCAAATGCACCTTGCAACAGAACATGAAGCTGAGGAAAGTGTCCGGGCCAGAGAGCCTGAACTGGATCACCTTTGTTATGGGGGTTCCAGCACCATCCAATGGCTATCTCAAACATAATACACTAAAGTCTAATTATCATGGGATTGAAACAAGTGTCCTTTGTAGAGAGGTCATCTCTATCTCGGAGGGTCCCTTATCGGAGGTTCCACTGTATGTAACCAACACAAGGTTACCTGATCCAGCTCACGAGGAATGTAATTTTAAACATTATTGCTGGGTGGCACACAGGGGACCTGTCGTGAGCTTGAGTCCGCTCATCTTGCGCTAACGAGCAAACAGTGCATGCATTTGGATAAGCGATGTGGGCCGCGGCATTCGGCGTGCGCTTCCATGTGTGGCAGTGACCACTGTTTGCATATTAAACTATGAAAATGGGGAGTTTTGTGATCCTCAGGCATGCACGATTTTGTCCAGTTGGAGGAAAAGGGAGAACAGTGATTATGTTTTGTCAGTGCTATTTCACATACATCAAGTTCTTCAAAATGCCGGACCTCCACTCCTAAAATCCCAGCAGCTGTTAGATGGTGGTAGTCATCTGAGGAGTTTGAGATGAAGAACAACACACAATTTTAACTACCGTTCGAAAGCTCTGATGAGTGAGTTTGTTTTTGCTGCCACTTGTATGTTTTGTATTCATACATCATAGTACTATTATGACAAACATGTACACCGAGCTTTGTGTAAAACATTGTGAGTAAAGTTTACAGTCGTCTATCCAGTTTTTGAAGTCTTGTGTACTGTTACAGAAGATACTGTGTTTCCAATTCAGCAGTTGGCTCAAAGTTCCCTTCCGTACCCTGAATACTCATGCAAGACTACCCAAAGTCGCAGAGTCAGTTTCATAGTAGCCTGTTGGTGACAACAATTCTGACTGGGTTCTGACTCTGAACCTAGGACATCACAATCATTCCATCGTCTTCCTAACCTGCTTAGCTTGCTTTTCCTTTGCCCGCTCATGAATCAAGTATATACGGGTCATTGATATCCCGGATCATGCCATCTTCAAAGACACAATCCAGTCAGGACTGTCCTCATTAACTGGGGAAAACGACCCGAGCGCAGCAGACTATTCGAGTCAAAACAGTTAGAAGACAGAGCAGTTCCGCGCGACAACCTGGGCGATTTACGTGACGTGGCAAAATCCTGTGTTTTGGTCTTGCAGGAATTACTGCAATAGGGAACAAGCGGATTGAGAAGGCGTGGCTCCGCGAGACTACCCCGCAAATATGGGTGTGTTTATTGGCGCGTCGTGGCGCACCAGTATGCGTACTATGAAAACCAGTATCACAACCATTTGTAGCACAAGCATTTTGAACAACCTGATCGTCGTTATGGCATCCAATGACAGCGGAGTTTCAATGTTCTACAATCCGAAGGCGACCAATGTCCTTCTTAAGGATTATAAGAAAGCATTTCAACCATCCGTGTTCTTAAAACAATACTACGAAGCTTTCAGTCCGTCCGATATATCCCTCTACCTGAAGCAAAAGCTGCTGTGCTTTCACGACTCCTTTCTCACAGTTCCTAACGGACTGAAAGTACTGGATTATGGCGCTGGTCCCTCCATTGCATCAGCAATATCAGCCGCTACCAAGGCTTCGGATATAGTTCTCGCCGAATACGCCGAGGAAAACATAGAATTTCTTGATCAATGGCTGAATTGCGAGCCAAACGCTTTTGACTGGTCCCCTTACTTTACGTATGTTGTCCAAGAGCTCGAAGGAGGAGGAGAAGAGCAAGTTAAAGAAAGGGAAACTAAGGTTCGAAAACTGATTAAGGGCTTGGTTCACTGTGACATCCGCAAGGACCCGCCAATTCAGCAAGGATATGATACCCAGTATGATGTTGTTATGTGTTCACTTGTACTAGAGGGGGCTTCAAGTACACAAGAAGAATATTGTTCAAATGTAGCCCGCCTTGTCCAGTTAGTGAAGCCTGGAGGATCGATATTTTACTATGGTGTTGAGAATAAAATTGGTTATTACACCATTGGGGACAGAAGTTTTCCAAATATCCATATTACTGATGAGTTAGCCCTAAAGGCGTTTCGAGATGCTGGAGTTGATGATGCTTCTCTTAAAGAGTGCCCTGTTGGTGATTGTAATGTAAAATTTATATTCATCGGTGGAAAACGCTCTTAAAACTCTACCTCTCTTTTAGTAACAAGGTTCGCTTTTGTTGCATTCAAAATGTTGTAAAATATTAAACTCTTCAGCTGCTAAAGGACTAGGCTAGAAAGCATACTCTTCAATAAAGAAGTTGTGACTGTACAATCTGCTGCGTTGGGCCCATCTAAACTCCTCCATGCAGAAATGTTGTAGAAAGCGGGTTGAAGCGCTAGCCTCAGGTGGAGAGGGAGAGGGAGAAGAGAGGGGAAAATGAACAAGTGAGGAAGGACGAGGGTAGGTTTTCAAAATTTCATCCCTTTATGCGAATAGCGCACGCAATTCTTGAAATTTGCACACAATTGGCAGAGGAGTGAATCGTGAAAAATGAAAAACAACCTATCCTTGCAGGAAACGCCAATGTCCGGCAATTTTGAGGCTCCTGGGTGTTCCCAAAGACTAATACATTTGCACTTTGTACTATAGTGAGCGTTGTGTCTCTGTGTTCCTGTCTGTTACAGCTACAAAGCAATATATCCCTTCAAGTATTGGTGCATCCACAGAACTCGTTTTCAAGGTGGACCTGCATGCAAATAGTCCCCTGCCCAACATTCCTCAACCATAGGCCACAATGAGGTGTAGATAAGAAACAATTACAGGCATTCTTTGTGGGAACAAGATAGTACAGCAGCAATGCCTGTGGCACATTTCTTAATTATCTCTGCCATCCATTGGCTATGATAACACGTGAGTAACCATCCATACCCTTGTATATATATTGCCCATTTGGACTGCAGGGGACAGTAGTGGGCTATATATGATGCTTAAAATAATTATAGATTGTGCAACAAGTCGAAGGATACATGTCGAAAGCCTACGCCAGTTCGCCGCAATTCTTGTCTATAAGCAAACGGCAGTTTGCAGTGTCGTCGTCGGGCACAGCTCGGCCGCCGTAGCTGGGCGCTGCCAATTATTATTTTCCATGTTGATGACTGGTGACTTTTCCAAAAAGTATTCATAGGTACGGCCGTGGGCAGTATTCGTCGCATGGCACCTTTTTTAATTAGATCCCCCCTCCGCAAATTCTCTATGGGAGGGAAACCCAGTTCGCCACTTCCCCGGGAGCAAACAATGGTGGCGTCCTGCCTTACGCGTAGGTGTACGGCGCGTTAATTTTAACCTCACTCGCGATACAAGAAGGCGTCGCATGTGCGCGCGTTGAAAGGGCTGCCCTGACCCAAACAGTACAAGGGCAAAAGACAGAACAAACAAAACAAAAGAAAAACCTGCGTGCGCCGCGGCACAGGTAAAATGGGCGTGGTTATGTATTACCGGACATTACAATCACCAATAATAATATACCTGAGCCCGAATTTTTGGTCAACCTACGCACAAATGATAAGTTTCCAGAGTGACAAAGCAAGGGCCCGTACGTTTTTTTTGCTAGAGCCTCGTGATCTAATATAAGACGGTGTTAGTCCGCCGATCTCGACCAGCCAGTAGACATTCCAGTAGACATTGGGTGGTTCCATCACAGCAACGTGCTGCCATCTACTTACAGATTTGCAGGCAGTCTGTAGGCAATTATGCCGCGCATGGCTACCACTACGCCACGCCGATCAGGGGCCACCGTCCAACCAATTTGCAAGGCCATGCACACTACCAATCCATTGGAGATATTTAGCGCTGCACCCATCGAAGGTTAGTGTCCTCAATTGGATAGTGGGGGCGGTAGCGATAGGCGCCAAATAATCCCAGCGATACGAGAAGTTCGCGCATCACATCGGTGCACCTTTGTCAGATATCCTTACCCCAAACTGTAGTGGGCTCTGATGTTGGGCGTAGTTAGGATAAGACTTATAAGCTTACTCTATAATAGCAAACTGAAATGCTACAATAACAATATATATATATATTATACATCATGAGTTAAAGTTGGTTTGGACACCTTCCCATAACCTTTCTTAAACAAGTTTCCTCGGTATGTGCGTCAATAGTTGCTTTCTCACACTTTGAATGCTCCACGATCAGAGCTTGTTCAGGAAAATAAAACACAAAAGCAGCTTCTGCAGTGCAGTAACTTTTATCTTCGGCCCATTGGATGATATGATGTGGATGAAAATTGGCTATTGCCTGGCGATTAATGACTCTTCCTTCAAAATTAGTGAGGCCATTGCTTTCAAAAATATAGTTATTTTTAGCGGTAGCTAAGTGGGGGAATATCAGAAAGATCTTGATCGCCATCAGTGCAAATTATAAGGACATAGCAACTTACATGTTTGTACCTCAATGTACCCCCAATCTTAACAAAAAGGTGCTCACTATTACGCGATCTAGCATAGGCATCGAGTAGATCAACAAAATCACAGTTGAAAATGCGATTTCCATAGATGCACTCAGAAGGATACTTCAAGAAATCTGCAACACACACACTAACATTACTGTGGTCCAGAATGTCTCTTTTAATTTTAGCAGGAGATATACAATATTCGGCATTTGGATGATCATCTGGGACATTATAATTGTGAACGTATGAAGTCCACCAAGAGTAACATCCTTTAAGTAAAACCGTTTTATTATCAACATGATCAAAATGATCGGTATTCCATCTGTAAGAACCTGTGCCAGGCTTTCCTAGTTTTTGTCTGGCCTTAAACTCACAAGTATTTCCCTGGCTTATACATTGAGCTTCACGGTTATGGGTAGTATGTGCCAATTTCAGAATCGGAACCCGGATATTTTCCATTTCTCTCTGCAGCTCTCCCTCGTATACATTATACCATTCACGTACTTGTTTGTACGGTGGAAGAGTATGTTTAAAGTCATTTGTAAAAAAAATTTCCCCCTGGTTCAACTTGCATGTCAAGCTAAGCTTATTCACACAATTTAGCAACGTTCTGCACTCACTGATGTCCTTTGGCTCCTTAGATCCAGCTGCAAGAAATTCTGAGTACTGGCGGAATAAGTCGGCTCGCGTTCACTTTGCTGGTAGGAAATCGCTCAACTCCGCTATACTAAGGCCGTTTCAACGCGCAATTCCAGCACTAGGCGTTAGCCTCCGACGCACGTTAGCTGTAGTATGTCACATATTAGTAAAGTATGGGGGTTCGCCACAACGATGTGCCGGTGCCCGCGATACTATTAAACTCTACCGGACGAATGGCGAGCAACCAATCGAGTTGCTACATACATGAACCTATAGGCTCGTAAATCGCGCTTTTTCGGCTCGCTCGGTGAGCGCTCTTTCTGGGGAGAGCGTCGCGTAGTAGTGTGACTGCTTACTTCCGGTTGAACGAAAAAGTAAGCGGGTTGGGCTAGGCTACTAAACCGCACGCCAGTAGCTACGTATGCAAACCGTGTCCGAGAAGAGTCTCGAGGTCGTACTAACAGCCTAAAAACCTAGCTATATCTTATTCAGTCGCGTGCGGTTTAGTAGCCTAGCCCAACCCATACCCGCTAACTTTCTCACAGTGCAAAATAACTGGGCTGCCATTTCCGTGGTGTTATCACGCTTTCTGAGAGAGCTGAAGGTGCTGGCTACTTATCTCTAAATGCTGCAGTTTTATTCATTGATAGAGTATGAGCTATAGGGAAATGATTGCGTTGTGCCCTTTTTACGTCCTGTGTTACTGTAGGACAACAGTACTACCGTGCCTGGCATTGTCATATATACAGCACAGCTGGTGTTCTCCAGGCTGATGCTTGTGTTATCATAACTGAACAGCTGGTGTTGTTTCTAGGACCCTCGTTTCCTACATCAGTGGTAGTGTAACATACCATCAGTGCTTATAGTTCTATTTCCTGCTTACTGACAATGAACAATCAACTGCACACACGGCACACTGCATGTGGACTTTTGGCTGTATGAAATGTGAACTCTTCGTGTGTCCTGGGGTACCGACTCGTACCCTGCATGTGGACTTTCGGCTGTAGGGAAAATGCCCTATTACCTTGGTACAGCGTAACCTGGAATGCAACCTCTTACTTTTCAGCAGGAAATATGCTGGATTGGTCCTGTTTCTGGTAATGAAATTCTGCCCTGTACTATACCACCCTGTAGCATGAAATTTAATGTGGTACATTTTTCCGTGGTGACCTCATGTCCCCAGTAATCTATAAATTATAGCTATAATATCCGCATAGCCGAAGATCTAAGATTCCGCCAAAGGTAACCTTTCTATTGCTGCAGGAACATGGTTATTCTGTGCCGATGGTTTTGCTCTTTGGTGCTTCTATCATATGGACAGCTACCATGTTGTTGTTAACCACACCTTGCCTATGCATGAAGCTCCAATGCACACAGGAATGTTAATAGTTGTATTGTGAAAAGAGTAGGCATTCTTCCGCTAACCAAAAAATGCCCTGCATCCACCTATATACACCATGGGAGCAATATAAATACTTTCTGGTGAGCGCAGCTGATAGATGTAGCTAGCTTGGACATAAAAAATTATCTGAAGGGGTCAGATTTTCGATTTTAATGTAAAATAGGGTAATATCAATTATTTCAAAGATTTCGTGTGTGTCCTCATATAGCATTCTTTCCCTGCAACTGTATCGGTTCTAAGTGAAAAATTACCCACTTGTCCTAGTGCACATGCATTTGGATTGCAAGCGAAATATTAACCTCCCAGGTATACTGTTGTATTCTCGAGTTTTAGAGTTACATCTTGTAATCTCTATCTTTCATTTCTCTTTGGTGTTAAATAGCAATGTGGTGACAGGGCAACGAGAAAAGGTCGTTTGTCGTCGAGTGTGCGTCTCTTAGGGCTTAAATTGCATCACATAAATCTATCATGGTTTTCCAAGAATACTCAGCAAAACGTAAATGGCTAAGGTAGGAAGCCGTTCTAACGAAGAAAAAAAAATAGGCCCCTTTGCAAGATTTATGTTTTTATACTGCCACATTCCATTGCACCAGCGCATTATATAGCAAAATTTCTTAGTTACCATAAATATTTTAGGCAAATATATTTGGTGACTTTACACACAATAATTATAACAGTAATAAATTAACAAAGCAGGGTATTTCAAACTAAACATGTGTTCCCTTAATAAACCTGAATGATTTACCAGGAAGAATATCAGGAGCATGGCTGACATTAACATTGCTGAATCCAGCATCTCTAAAGGCTTTAACTGCAGATTCATCACTTACAAAAAGGGAAGGGAAATTACATTCACCGACAGTGTAAAAGCCTTGCTTGTTTTTAACACCATAGTAAAATAAAGAACCTCCTGGTTTCACTAGCTGAGCAAGTCGAGACACACTAGAGCGGTAATCGGCCTCAGTACTTGCAGTAGCATCAAGTACAAGAGAAGACATCACAATATCATAGGGATAATCAAAACCCTTTTCAATTGCAGGACTTTCATTAATGTCACAGTGAACCACAGCTTTAACAAGCTGTCGAACTTTCTTTTGTCGCTTAGCAACTTCCTGTTCTTCTTTCCCTTCAAGTTCCTGGACAACATAACTAAAATGTGGCGACCAATCTAGTGCTTCAGGCTCATCATTCAACCACTGCTGAAGGCATTTTAGACTGCTGTACGTATAGTCAGCCAGTACAATCTCGGATGCTTTAGTAGCAGCTGATATCGTTGACAAAATGACGGGCCCTGTGCCATAGTCTAACACTTTTAAACCAGCGGGAGCCGACAAGAAAGATTCATGGAGGCATTGGAGTCTATATTTTACAGAGGACGAAATATCTGCTGTGCTTTTTGCACTGTAGCATTTAGAGAAAAAAGCTAATAGTTTAAACTCTTCTTCATATTTTTCACGTGTAACCTTAACTGCATTTGGACAATATTTAAAGCAGCCTTTAGTAGACATAGAACGACGTTACTTTCTTGAATAGTTGAGGGGTTGGCTCAAATTGAAGATGGTAGCAGACTTGCAAACCACGCGAACGGAATGTAGCCCAATCGGTACGCACCGGCGCGTATTTAGTTGTAGTAGCTATATAGCAGTTCCCCAAGGGCATTTGCTAGAAAAATCCAACCTATTATATTTTCTTCGTGATCTCCTCTCGGGCTTCTTGGATCACAGTCCCTGCGTTGTTGGAGGTATCAGTTGCCTGGGCCTAGGCTCTAGCGATACACACTTTTGGACGTTTCGTGCACCTCACCAATTGCCTGCTGTGCGGGTAGCCTAGCCACACCTTCTCAATCTAGCTTCAGCAGGAGCTAGGCCGGGTCGGGCGCCGGCGCCACCGCGACGAAGTTAGGAGTCATACTGATCGTAGCACAGGTTTCATTGAACCCCTACTCCTGAGATGACCTCGTAGCACAGCTGGTAGTGAGAGCGCTTACCAAGAGTGTCGTGAGCGAGGGGTCCGACACGGGCCGTTATGACGTACGAGATTTCCAAAAGCCCATGATTTCCAACTGATTTCCAGATTTCCACGTCATTTCTCAGATTCCGTTTTGCGACCCTCTATAATGAAAAGTGCAAACCCTCGGCGAACTGCGCATGCGCGGTACCACTAATTGATGGGCTGGGCTTTTACTCGTTGTATCCCGCTAGTAGCTCGCGGAGAGTCTGGCACGGGCTAGCTACAGTAGTAGATTGCATGCGGGAGTTGATACATGCCCTTCGTTGTGACTTCTTGTGCCTTCAAGATACACAGAGCAGTCGATGTAAGTTTGTGCTAATTACCAATTGGCTTGTTCACACGCCATAACTTCAGAACGCAGTAGTTTTACGAAAAGCGCCTTTTTTAAAATCAACCCAGTGTAGCACTGAACCCGATCATATCGCTATTTACCTGATTTCGTGCGCGCGGTGGCAGAAAACTGCAAGCCAAACAAGAATAGGCATGGCATGTTTTACAAAAAATGCGCGCTGAGGGTTAAATTTAATGAGTACTCACTATTGATGCCATATATAGGAAGTGGCCAGGTGTCTGTGTGGTGAACAGATAAATGGAGACTACTCTGACTCTGCTTGTTCTGACCGCTGTTATTGGGTGAGTCTTGAGCTATCTACTCAAGAAAAATAGCTACTACCAGTCAGAGTGTGCTATGGGTGTTGACAGGGTTAGGGGTGTTCTCATGGCCATGGAGTTGTGTGTACACTGCACCCCCATTATGGGATAATGCAAACTTATTAGGTATGTCAGTTTAATCAGTTTACTAATGTAATACTAGTAGTTTAGCAACCTTGGCTAAGCATTGCTGAGCTTGAATTATGGGAGTGACCTGTGCCATCTGTAGACATGAGCATCCAATGAAAGCGGTGAACATAATATTGCACTCATAGACCAACCATTAGCATAGAGCATCAACATGACATTCTGATTCCTGTTGTGTTTAACTGCAGCCTGTCGCAGCAGCTGATTCCTCGATGTCCTCTGAGTAGATTGGACAATGTGCCTTGTAAAAAGTTAGATCCGAGGATCAGGAATGCCTCAGAAAACAAGTGTGTTGTTAGTTCAGAGATGATTTTTACCCTCGGCGCGCATGCGCAGCGAGGGTACTGTAGTTGGGTTTGTCTGTGTGTCTGTTACTCTCAATCTCACTTCTCGAATGTCTGTTCGTCTCACAAACGATACCATCTACCCAACGGGCGATGAACGTCAGAAAATAAAGGCGGTTTTCTCTTGTATGGCTAATGCCGGTAGTCGCCATTTTATCGCTGGCGGATAATGCGCATGCGCTTATATTTAGCACAGGCTTACCTCGAGCCTGTCCGCTTGCTCTGTCTATCTTGAAGGCACAAGAAGTCACAACGGATGGCGTGTATCGACTCTCGCGTGCTATCTACTACTGTAGCTAGCCCGTGTCAGACTCTCTGCGAGCTACTTCGCCGAGGGTTTGCACTTTAGTGCTTTTCATAAGATCTGTTTGTGCTCTTCATGCAGCTTTAACTTTGGACACCATTGACATATCTCCTTAAATAAGCAGAAATTGATGTATAACATAATTATTAGCACCTAAGTGTTATAGCCCCATAAAAATTTTTCTTGACTTGTGGAGCCTTTGGACATACATTTATATGTCCGTGGCTTGTAAAGGATTAATTTGTTCTTGTTAGATATGTTGTAATGTAAGTTTAACTCTCAAAATGCAGTCAATATTCAATTCACTACACAAAACTGGAAGGAGATGGTGCAGGTGGAATACGTTGTCGAGTGAAACGTAGAAATGAGCAAATCAGAGATATTACAACTGTTGGCACAGTTCACACAAAGATCATATATTCCCCCGGATTTATTCTTGGGGAAGAGTAAGCTTTTATGATGATGACTGTGATGATTAAGTGATTGTTGCTTGTGTTATTTTGTCCTCTTTAGGTATGACAATCAACTCCTTGGACAGTACAACATTAAGTGTGACGAGGGCCGACTAGCATTCTATGAGGTCACGGAAATTGACCTACAGGGAAGGGAAGACTGTGTGTATAATGGAAAACAAATGTTAGTAGTTAAGAGCTAGAGCACGACATATTCAGCCACGGACACCAATTTGTCCAGAGCCTCATTTGGGATATAACACCTGGTGCCTGCAAAGTTCAATATGAAGAAGCTTTCTTGTGTAGGTTCTCTATTTTTAGCAGTTTAATGGAAGAAGGTATCTATAGCTGAATGTAACTAGGTTCTATAGCAGTCTTTTCTAGCTTATTCAGTCATTAATTTAGCAGTGGCAGAAGGGTCCGTACCTTCTCTAGCAGTCAGGTTTCCATTAATGGAAGAATGTTTTACCTATGGCATCCTCACCCCACAGGTGTCAGGACTACATCCTAATTGATCATGGCATGTCCAGAACTACCGAGTTATGTGGCAACTCTACTTCCAATGACTCCATGTCAGAGCTAGAGACAGGGAATTTCACTGTTTACTTCCGCACAAGTGAAGAAAAGAAATTTGGTGGCTTTGAGATGTACGTCATCTGCTTTAGAGAGGCTGACAGGGATCGAAGAGGTGACTAGATGCTATACACTGTCTACATTATAGTGTATAGTAAGTATCTTTGATACTGTTGTAACTTTTCCGATGACTAAGTATCTCCACAGGTTGTTTAACACCAATGGATTTTAACTCTTCTGTGTGTCTGGCTGGAAGTGATGCTGGGGAACTGCAGCCACACGATAACAGTAATGCAACATGTTGTACTAGACCAATACAATGTATAAATGGGCATCTGTGAAATTTTGAGTATTTGATAGGTATAATATACATTTTTCTGTGCAGTGTCACCAAAGGAGCAAGCAGTTGAATGTAGTTTTATGGTTATTGCCAGTCACAAGCAAATCCCACTGCAGTTCATGAGACTTTCATGGCATAAGCTTGCTTCACGTGGAAATATTTTTAACATGAAATGTAGCTGTCGTGCAGTTAACACCACAGTAGCTACATGTCGGCAGCATCCAGTGTTCCAGGATACCGCCCATACAAAACTCCATAGTTCACACACACAGATGGCCCTCTAAATTAATGTTTAAAGCTTGTGGGGAAAGGAGTGTTTAGTCAATAATTCCGTGTGGGAGTAGAAATGATTTTGCTTTTTTAAAATTTAGCTCAAGATGAAGGTCGTGGAAGAAGGAGGCGGGACACTTACTCTGATGTCACCTACAAGGATATTTTCCCTGAATATCCTTTAGGCCTGAGAATGAGGGAAGATGTTGCAAATTTTGTGAGTTAAGAAGTTGTTACGTCAAAATAATACAATAAGACAAATCTTGTTTGTGTACACAAAATCAAATTAAAACTTGCTGTTTTTAGTCTGACTATACACTCTGTCATGTCAGTTATACCTGCTCGAACCTTCCAAGTAATGTGTGTTGGGCACAACTGTTGTTATTTCTACTGCATTTTCTATTGTCATTGCAGCACAATCTTTGGCGTCGTAAGAAGAGACAAGCAGGGGGAGACTTCCGCTTCATTAGTAGAATTGTACTCCTAAATGAGTCGGTCAACTATACTGATAGTACCATCCGGATAGCTGACACTGATGGCACTGAGACTGGACTGTGAGACCTGAGAATTTATTGACTCTATGGCAAAAGTATTACAGTGCCTTTCTTTCTATAGATATGAAGGTGTTCGACTTCTGGAAACGTTCAATGCACTGGGGGAAATTGACACCTATGTTACTCGTGTGACTGGTCTGAGAGAAGAGGTCTATCCTCACTTCTTTGGACCAGGTTTGAATAATTATAATACTGAGTTTTACCTTAATGTGATCAGTACTTAATTTTGCGGGTTTTGCTGACCTTCAGATTCAGTTGGTTAAAAATTTTTATGGAAAATGAGCAAGCGAATGGGTTGCAGGTGTTGAGAATCAAACTAGGGTCCTCATTAGAGAGTCGGCAGACTCTCTATATAGGGATGACGTGGGTGAAATCTCACGTAATCCGCGTACAAAACGACTAAAAACTCAGTGAGAATCACTCCCTAGGCTTTCAAAACATACTAGCAATAGTCTACGGGCCCATATCTACCTATACATGTCCCCCAAGACCTCATACGCACCTTCAGTCGTCCACGGGAGAATTCGCTCATACGCGATTTCACGATTTTCGTGTCATCATAATTATTATTCTTCGTCTTCTTCTTCTTTAAACCCGCTACAGTGGAACCCCTCTAAGGCGGACAACTTAGAGCCACAACATTTTGTCCATTATAGCGGGGTGTCCTTTATGGAGGGGTTTTGCCTGATTATACAGTATTACACAATTTAATGTCACTAATTCACTGTTACAACATCCTTAAAAGCACTCTAGACAAGATTAAACGAGATTATGATGATGATGATGATGACAGTAGTCAAAGTCTATAGAAAGTACTCATCCAGTGTACTCTGTCTAAGTTATTGTAGTTAAGGTGCTACTACGCAGGAATGAACATCAGAGTTGCCACCGAGTCTGCCGAGGAGAGAGGACGCGGGCGAGAATGAAAAGCGGGGAAGTAGAGGAAAGAAGGCATACGGCAGGGAAGAGAAGAGGAAAGACCCAATTCTTTACTACCTCTTACCAATCCCAACGTATGACGCTAGTTGAGACGCTCGGTGGGCGGGGGGCGGGGGGCGGCGGGGGGGGGGCGGGGGGGGTACCTGAAGAGTGGGGCGGCCGCGCGTGACCGCGGCGCATCGGGGGGGGGGTCTGTGATCCCGCCTGGCCCCGCCTCGCCGGGCGGGTCGTGGCGAGCGGCCTGGGTGGGGTTCCGGGGGGGGGAGTGGCGACGGGGGTCGTGGGGGGCGGAGTGTCAGCGGTCCAGGCCGGGGAAGGTATGAGATGAGGCGCAGGGGCTGGCGGGGGGGGGGGGAGGGGGTGTAGTAAGGGCCGCCACCCACGCTGCGAGTCGGCCATGGGGCCTAGGGTGGTGTGGCGGCCCCCGGGGGTTCGGGGACCCAGTGGCAGTCGGGTGGGGGGGGGGCTTAGGCCTATACGCCCGCCGGTGTGTCGGGGGCGGTGAGGGGGGGGCCGAGGCGGGGCGCGGAGTCCTCGGGGAGGCGTGAGCAGGGGCGGGGGGAAGGGGGTGTGTTGGGAAGGCGGGGGCAAGGGTGGGGTGCGTTTTGCTGCTGGGGCGGGGGGGGGGGGGGGGGCGGGGGGCGCGCGGCCCGGGTGGCGGAGGAGGTCCGTGGGGAGGGAGGGCGCCCAGGGGCGCGGCGGGGGTCGGGGGGGCGGCGGGGGCGCGGGCGGGGGGGGCGTGGGGTGCCGGCGGGGCCGCGTTGCGTGGGGCGGGACGGCCGGCGGGGCGCGAGGCGGGGTAGCTTGAGCTTGGTTTTGTTTTTTGGGCTAGGCGGGTGGATGGTGAGGGGTGAGGGTGGGATTGCGGGGGAAATGGTCGCCCGGCGGGGGGCGGGGGAGCGTCCGCCCCAGCCAGCACACACAGGCGTCGCGGTGGGGGGGGTGGGCGGCGCTCCGCCCCTCCCATCTACCACCACATCAGTGCAGCGGGTGCCATATGGAGGCGTGTGCTACGGCTGGTGTGTCCGGGGTGAGAGCGGGGCGGAGCGGTGGGGGGTGGGGTGGGGGGAGCGGTAGGCGGGGGAGGGCGGGGGGCGGGGGGGCGCGGCGGGGAGGGGGGGCGGGGGGGGGCGGGGCGCGGAGGGGGGTTGGGGCGGGGGGGGGGGGGGGGTGGAGGGGGGGGGGGAGGGGGGGCGGGGGGGGGGCGGACGGCGGGGGGCGGGGGCGGGGGGGGGGGGGGGCGGGGGGGGGGGGGGGCGGGGGCGGGGCCGTCAGGATAACGCGATTATACACGGTGCTTAGGATGGCTCGGCTCGATCTGCTCGCCAAAAGCCCATGCATTCGCCTACTAGTACGGCACTAGTACGAATTAGTTTGGAAGCATTTCGCCAACCCACTGGGCGTCCTTAAGCTGATTTTGTTGTAACTTTAAATTCGCTGCAGGGGGCTTTTGTGGAAATGTCCGTACGCGGGGTTTTTTCTGCGGTTTGTGAAAAGAAGTGGGAGATAGGCGTGTATGGCGGGGAGACGGAGAGGAGAGAAGAAAAAAGTTGAGTAGGGCCGAGGGGTTGGTCCGTTCGGAGGGGGGTTATGAACGTACGGAACTCTATAAAAACAATCGGGACCTGCGAGTTTTGTCCGTTATAATGGGGGGAGATCAGTGTCAAAAATTACACAGGTCGGTGTCAAGTTACTGTGCCTTCATGCAGTAGTTGAGAATGATGAGCCTTGACAGCTAATTTAGTATTAGGTTCGCCACGCCATGTTGTAGTGCCTTTCTAGTTTCTCCTTACTGCGTATGCTCCGGAACATCTGATATATTGTGAGTGATATTGAAAGAGAGCACGCCGAGAGTTGTCTACAGCTTACAAAGAAGAGAAGTAATCTGATACAAGCTTGCTTTTATTGGGATACGCCTGTGAGTTCCCTTCATTTGTGGTGATCATGGGAATGAAATACAGTCTTCTGTCAATTGTGGAGGAAAGGGTATTGTATATCCCATGAGTGTATTGTGTTTCTGAATTGTCTTGACTCTCATGTAAACTTGTATGTCATCATTGCATAGTCGTACTTGAGGTTTCTCAGTATGTGATTTCTCGCTCGTTAGTGTGTCATCGAGGCTGTTTAGCTCACGCTAGTGAAGACGCAGGTAGGTTCTTCCATATATTTATTTATGAGTGCATTTTGATGGAAAACAATGTCATCGGACTTTA
>CASHTH010002271.1:0-29670 GCA_030341885.1 Geodia barretti
ACATCAGGGAAATATGAAACGCGATGAATGGGTGTTATCCAGTGCGAAATAGGTGTGTAGCCTCAAGGCCTTCCCATTTGCGTGATGTGTAGTATGTGTGTGCAGCATGCGCAAATAATTGTGCGGGGTAATCCCATTTCTAGTTGGTCAGAGTCATAACCGCAGACCAAAACAGAATGAAAGTCACAAACTAAATCTGTAAATCTGTGAATGATGATATTGTGCTCTACCATGCACACAAGCCTCGAACCCCAGGCTTCCCCGTTTATGCAGTGTATAGTAGTGTAGCGTGGCGTTCTCTCGCAGTTCAAACTGACAGGGGTTCTGCTCAAAATATTATGGAAGCTGCTCAATGATAATGCATGGTGCTTTTATAAGATAGAGCTAGGTGCGGATCAGGGCTGTGGTGTAGTAATTACAAGACAACGAGTGTGTTTGTGACAGTAAAACATGACAGTGGTTGCGAAGATGTGGACAACCTGTGCCAGAGTTCTTACACAGCATCCCTCCTTTGATTAAATTTCATCATGATAGTAGTCCGGAGGTTTCCTTTGTCTTTGAGGGTATCGTGGCTGGCCTTGAGTAGGAGGCCCTCGGCACGAATTATTCGCCGTGTTCGTAGTTGAGGAGGAGCGGCCGGTACATCGTCCTCATCTGAGTCAATCAACACAAGCTGGCTTCCCAGAGGTAAAGCTTGTTGATGGTCTGGGTTGGTCCGTGTTGGAGGATTGCGAGAGTGTGCTCTTAGTGGTCCAGAGTATGGTTTGAGCCGATTGAAGTGGACACACAGTTTTCTTCTGGGGAAATTCATGTCTTGAATGCGATAAGTCGTGTCGGAAACGCATTTAAGGATGCGGTATGGCCCTTTCCAAGGTCGGTGAAGTTTTCTTGAATGCCCCCTCGGAACTGCTGGGCAATGCAGCCACACGGGATCACCCTTGGCATACGGTTGGCCGTGAATGCGTACATCGTAGAGGTCCTTTTGCCTCTTTAGAGATTAAATCCCATCTTCTCTCGGGCGAGCTGATACGACGTTTCTAGTGATCGCCTTAGATGTTTCGCATAATCTGTGTCAATGTAGGTGTTGGTACAGGTGTGCCGTACATAATATCTATGGGGAGTCTGGCTTGCCGACCGAACATCAGAAAAAATGGGGTATAGCCTGTAGTGGATTGCACGCTGGTGTTGTAGGCCATACATATGCTTCGAAGTTTGCTTTCCCATGTAGTTGGCTGATCTTCCACTGCGAGGGATATCATGCCGAGTATTGTTCTGTTTAGTCTTTCCACCAGCCCATCAGACTGAGGGTGGTATGGAGTTGTCCTGGTTTTCACAACAGGAACGACACCAGTCGGTGACATCAGTGTGATGTCCAGGCCAGTAGAACCGCTCCTTCAGGCGGCACAACGTCTTGTCGATACCAAGGTGCCCACCCCCTATCCCTTCATGGAGTTGCTTCAAGACTTCCTCTTGAAGTGACTTTGGGATTAGCTGTTGTATTAGAGGTGCTCCAGACCCTGGGTCAACTGGATGGAATAACCGACACAGCACTCCATCTTTGATCATTAGTTGGTCCCAGATTTGCAGAAGGCGCCTTGTTCCACGGCTTGTTGGCCCCAAGTCTTCGACACATGGCTTGAGGTCATCTTGTTTACCGAGGAGCAGAGGGGCAAGCATCGCGTCCTTTAGTTGAGCCTCTCGGAGAAGTTCAGCTTGGAACAGGGGACCTTGCAAAGAGGTAGCACCAATGACCAGTTCATCTACTTCGAGGTGGCTGTTTCGACCACACTGGCGACACGGGAGACGGGACAGGGCATCAGCATTAGTGTGTTTCCGTCCCCGTCGATGTACGACTGTAAAATTGAATTCCTGCAACTGCTCTAGCCAACGGGCTAGTTGCCCCTGAGGGTCGCGGAAGTTGTGCAGCCAGGAGAGGGAGCTGTGGTCGGTTCGCAGAATGAATTGTTGTCCAGCGAGGTATGGGCGGTACTGTTTGGTGAACGTGACAACTGCCAGGAGCTCCTTCCGTGTGGTACAATACTGACGTTCAGCTTTGGTTAGCAAACGACTTCCATACGCAATAACCCTTTCTTTACCATCTGCACCAACTTGAGACAGTACACCACCAATGCCAATGTCGCTTGCATCAGTATCGAGTGTGAAGGGGAGGCTGAAGTCTGGGTGCGCTAGAATAGGTGGAGAGACAAGCCTACAGCGGAGCTCATCGAAGGACCTTTGGCATTCTGGGGTCCACAAGAACTTGCTTGGACGTTCTGTGAGACGGTGCAGTGGTTTTGCTAGGGTGGCGTAGTTTTCCACAAACCGACGGTAATAGCTCGAGAAGCCCAGGAACTGCTGGACCTCTTTGACGGATCGTGGAGTTGGCCATGATGCAACTTTCTCTGTCTTTGAGGGGTCTGGGGAAACGCCTTCCCTTGAGACAATGTGTCCTAGGTAGCGGACCTCACGTCGGAAGAACACGCACTTGGATGGTTTGACTTTCAGGCCCGCTTCTCTCAGCCGTTGAAGTACGAGTTGGATATTTTGTATATGCTCCTTAAAGGTCCGTCCAAGGATGATCACATCATCCAGGTAGACGAGGCAATGTTCCCACTGGAGGCCTGACAGCACGAGGTCCATGAGGCGCTGGAAGGTGGCAGGAGCATTGCAAAGCCCGAAGGGCATTACTCGGAACTGAAATAACCCCTCGGTGGTGCAGAAAGCGGTCTTTGGGCGATCGGACTCTTCAATATGCACCTGCCAGTACCCACTTATCAGGTCCAATGTGCTGAACCATTGAGAGCCGGAGAGTGTATCCAGCGTGGTATCGATTCGGGGTAGGGGGTAAGCATCTTTGCGTGTGATCCCATTTACTTTGCGATAATCCACGCAGAATCGAGTTGACCCATCTTTCTTTTTCACAAGAACAATGGGTGATGCCCAAGGGCTTCGTGACGGTTCCACCACTCCATTCTGCAACATGCTTTGCAACAGTTGTTGTACTTCACTTCGCCGCTGTGGCGGGAGGCGGCGGACGGACTGCCGGATGGGAGGTGCGTCACCGGTGTCAATGGTGTGCTGTAACCAATCAGTCTGACCCAGATCTGTTGAAGACTCGGCGACAACATCCGCATATGAGACCAGGAGCTGGTAGAATATATCTTTTTGGTCAGGGTCCAATTCGGCATCCGTGCCCTCCACCAGTTCCCATAGTATTTGTTGCTTCTGTTCACTTATTGTGCTCGCTGTTGTCTGTTTCGGTTGTGATGCTCCAACTGAACAAATAACATCGCCGACCTCTTCTGCATAGGCAATTCTCTTTTGGGCATAAATGGTTATGGGTTCTGACGAGACATTCACGAGTCGAACTGGGATTGTAGGTGACCGTGGTTGGATGATAGCACAAGCTACCATCATCCCTTTTTGGGCAGGGTTTGCGCGGGAGTCTTCCAGGAGCCACGTACCACTTTCGACAGCGGCATCCAGACGCATCGTTACTTCCACTTCTGTACGAGCTGGCACTTCTAAGTTGCTGATAGCTCTGACTCCAATGCGCCGGCTCCGGGTTGCCGCTGTTGGCGTGCACAGGGGAATTGAGAGATCCTGCTCGCGTAAGAAGATTCGTTCCGAATCCAGGTCAATTGAAACTTTCTGTTTCTTCAGAAAATCCAGGCCGAGTATCCCCTCTGAAGTTAGGGGGCTGGCGACAACCACGTCTACCGACATTGTCGCACCATTCAGCGCCAGAGTGACGGAGGTGGTGCCAAACGTTTGGAGAGGAGACCCGTCTGCTCCGACAAGTCCCAGTGCCGAGCAGGGTGTCAGAGGTCCCGCCGAGACGCTAACCCGATCCCATACGTCCTTGCGGAGGAGTGTCACTGCTGCGCCAGTATCCACGAGTAGCGATACTGCGAGTCCATTGACAGATCCTTCTAGGCGGTAGCCACCCACAGGGGAGACGGGGGAAACGGCCAGTTCAAGAGCCTTGTTGCGTATTACACCCTCCGGTAGGCGGCTCTCTCCACCGGAGGCGATTCGTTTCCCTGGTACTGCTGGGGCTGGGGAGGTTGACGGCAATTACGCGCGATATGCCCTGGTCGTCGGCAGTTCCAGCAAATGATAGCTGCGTTCCGGCGTTGACGTCGGTTCGTCGGCGAAGCCTCATCCTGGGAACGCATAGACTGCGGTGGCCGTCGTCTCTCCAAGGTCTCCACGCGGTTCATCAACTTCTCCATCATGGCCGAGAGTTCCGCTGTTGAACCGGAGTTGACTGCGGCGACGGGGGTCGCGCCTGTTGCATCGCGATCTTCAGGATCCGCGCTGCTAGTGACTGACTGTACACAGGATCGTGGGGGAGCGATGTACGACTCCATCTCCAAGGTGGCGGTGACGGCATCGTCGAGGGTAGCGGGACGGCGCTGCCGGACGCTGAAAGCGACTTGAGGTTGCTCGAGTTGTTTGAGATAAGTTTGCAGAGCGAGACGCTCTCTTGCCTCGGGTTGTAAATCAGGGAACGCCTTGTCGGCTAGGGAGCGGAGGTCCTCTGCGAAATCAGCCCAGCCTTCGGAGCGTTTCTTGCTGCGGGTCTCGAATTCCGCCTGATATCGGGTCATCCGGCTCTTGGGCTCGAACCTCTCCTGCAGGGCTCTTGTAGCGGCATCATAAGAGGCCTGACTTTCTCCTAGTAGGCGGTGGAACGCCTTCTGCACTCGACCAGTTAGGCGGACACGTAGCCACTTGAGTTTCTGTCCAGCATTCCATTCGTTGACTGCGGCTACGTCCTCGAAATGGAGCTTCCAATCACCCCAAGACGATTGCCCATCGTAGGGCTCGGGCAACACAACCGGTTTCGTTGCCATCCAGGTAATCCTGCCGACTACGCCAATTGTAGCGTGGTGTTCTCTCGCAGTTCAAACTGACAGGGGTTCTGCTCAAAATATTATGGAAGCTGCTCAATGATAATGCATGGTGCTTTTATAAGATAGAGCTAGGTGAGGATCAGGGCTGTGGTGTAGTGGTTACAAGACAACGAGTGTGTTTGTGACAGTTAAACATGACAGTGGTTGCAAAGATGTGGACAACCTGTGCCAGAGTTCTTACAGTAGCTATGCATGTGCACCATGTGCAGGATAATTGTGCATGGGCAATTGTGTTGTAGGGCACAAGATTATCACAGATTTACAGAGTTCCTGGTAGATAGTGAGATAATTATTGTAATGAAAAGCACTGAAGTGCAAACCCCCGGCGCATTGTGACGCGCACGCGTACGCGCCGTACCACTAATTGATTGACTAGGTTTAGTTTTAGCTGTTACTCGTGGTCTCTTCCCAGCTCGCGCAGAGTCTGACGCGGGCTAACTACACTACTAGATAGCATACGAGAGGCGATACACGCCCTTCGTTGCGTCTTCTGGTGCCTCCGAGGTATATACGCAGAGCACGCGGATCGATCATACCGCGGTAAGCCATCCCGTCCGTTGCGTATTTGCATATTGGCTTTTTCGCGCTCTAGCTTTGCAACGGAGCATTTTCTGAGAAAACCGCCTTTATTTTCTGACTTTCGTCGCCCGTTGGGTAGATGGTATCGTTTCTGGGATGAACAGACGTTCGAGAAGTGAGATGTAGAGTAACAGACAGACACACACACACACACACACAGACAGACCCAACTACTGTAACCCTCGCTGCGCATGCGCGCCGAGGGTTAATTATAGGCTTGTCAGACCTTTTGCAAATGGCAGAGGAAATCTGTTTTGGTCGGCAACTTTGACTGACCAACATGAAATCCTTATTTCACTCCCTGAATCAATGTATGACCACATCTCCTGTAATGCTGGAGTCACTATTAGCAGTTCAACAAACTCTAGTTGGATTTGATTTGTGGACATTTTTCTCCATCTAACAACCTAACACTATCTTTGGTGAATGCAAGCTAAATATTGTGTGGAATAGCAGAACACATGTTATTGTGCTTACGGTCATCATCCTCAATGGTTACAGCTCCGTTATTAGCAACAAATTGCACAGGACCATTGGAAGTCAGTGAAAATGTGAATCGTTCATCGTCCTCCAGCTTGGTGTCTTGATTGATGACAATGTCGTTACAAACTTGGGCTCCAAAAGTATGTCCAGATGGGAACACCAATGGTGTATTCATATGGGCCACAAAGTCCTCTCCAGCTGTTGAAACAGTAGGTATAAATAGGTAATAGTGATTTAATAGTGTAAACGAGGATGGCTCGTGCATTAAACCACCTCAAGCAGAATTTAACCATCCGAGTGCACCCAATTAAAGCGAGCTAAGTTTTTCATAAATGTTTTTTCTGGTCACATTACTATGACCAATTTCGGACTCTAACTTCACATTTTTCGGTTTCAAGTAATTGAAAGCGGTACAGTTTTGTTGTGTAGAACATGGGCATTGTCCTGGGCGTAGTTGATTTGTTTGTTGTGCCTTTGCTTTCTACCTCGTAGTTTTCACATGCATATTATATTGGTTTGGAGTTGGGCGTCATTGGTGGTTTAATTACCCCGGTCTGCTCTTGCATCCTAAGTGAGAGTATACTGTGCCATAGCACAGTGGTTTGAGGTTGTGTTCAAACCCCTACCAGCTGAGCTGCCCTGGTAGCTCAGTTGGTATAGCGCTTGCCTAGACTACAGAGTGTTGTGGGTTCGAATCCCACTTAGGGCGGCTGAGCTGTCCTGGGTGCAGTTGATTTGTTTGTTGTGCCTTTGCTTTTACCTCATAGTTTTCACATGCATATATTGGTTTGGAGTTTGGCATCATTGGTGGTTTAATTACCCCGGTCTGCTCTTGCATGCTAAGCGAGAGTATACTGTGCCATAGCACAGTGGTTTGAGGTTGTGTTCAAACCCCTACCAGCTGAGCTGCCCTGGTAGCTCAGTTGGTAGAGTCAGGTGTAGTTGATTTGTTTGTTGTGCCTTTGCTTTTTACCTCGTAGTTTTCACATGCATGTTCATTTCCAAAAGTTTCTGTGCAATATACGTTCTTTGGTGACGTAAGTGTCAAATAAGTGATTTAATGCATATTTTCGGCCAATCTTAATGGTCAGAAGTCATGTGACCAGACATAAAGATTGGTAAAGTGTCGGGTGTATAGTTACTGAGCAAAACTCCCCATGTTCTCACCATGTATATACATTGTCCTTTTCGGTATATTAGGTGCAACTGTCAGCATTTGTCTACGACAAGCTTGGACGCTAGCTTTTCGCTGCTCCCAGGCCTCCACGATTTCAGAAGCACAACGATTTCTATATTTCTCACGGTGTCTACCCAATGCTCTATTCATCTGCCCTGCGGTCTGAAGTGAAGGTTGAGTCGGTTACGTTTTCAAATTAGTTTTGTAATCACAAATCACAATGTACAATGTGACAGAGCTATAGCTACATAGCTATATATGTGTGGGTCTGGGTTTACTACATGACTACTACGAGACTGTGTAAAGCACGTGGGTAATATTGCACCTGTTGTGCATAATTTGAATTCACATAGAGCATTATGGTAGGTGTGGCAATGTTAGATAAAATTTGCCAGTTAGTCACAAGGGTTGGCTCGCTACCACTCGTCAATTACTTTGTGTCACTTGGCTCACACAGTTTAAACATACAAGTGTATGACCACTTAATAACAAGAGTATATACCAATTGCAGAATCATCATCAGTCTTTAGAAGAACTTCAACATCAATGGCTAAAATTCCATTTGTTAGAATGACACAGACTTGTGCCACTCCATCACTCTCCAGTACGGTGATATCAGCTGACACCAAGTTTACATCAATATCTGAAAAGAATAAAACTAGATCGAATGCCACGCATTTTTGGCGAGCAAGTGGGAGCAGTTCAATAATCCTGTGGTGCGTAGTTATAACTACGCAAAGCATTACGGTAGAGCGCCCGACTGACTGATGCATATTATATATAATAAATGTAGAAGATTTCCCACGTTGAAACAACGTGCTTCGCTCGCCAATCAAGGCAACCCAGTTAACCCAACATGCTTCATGCATGGTCCACTGCAATGGAGAGAAGGTCGGGAATTAGGAAAGACAGTGATATAAACTGAATGCAAACGTTTAGAGCATCTCGTTCACAGTAATATTAGATGCTATTGAAGTTTGCATAATTACCTATTAATGCAGAAAATAGTAGAAACTACTTACGGTCATTGTTGATGATGGCAACTTCCGCCTCTTCTGGACTAAGTACAACTTGAGGTTCATCAGTGGAGAGTTTAACCAAAAACACTTCGTCGCTCTCCACGAGAAGATCACTAAGAATTGTAACATTGAAACAGTGCTCCTCAGCGATGCTACCAACGTTCTGAAACTTAAACCTCAGCACCCTTAGTTCAGCAAGGATATCAGAATAGTCCTCGCCGGCTGCAAAAGGTATGAGATGTTCACCGAGGAAGAAAGAGATATAAAATAGAACAAGGGTAAAATGATTTCTCTGAAGTGAAGGAAATATTATATGGATATCATTATCATGAAAAATAAGAAGACAGCCTAAACTGAGACAGAGAGTCATTCTTAATCACATCACTACATCTTTGTTATAATTCACTTGTTGGTGAATGCAATGGTAAATGCTCTGAAAAGCTTAGGGTTGCCTAGGAGCTAATTAGGTTTTGTACACAGTGATGGTTACATGGGCAGGCTTTAGCAATCAGACTACAGTGATGGTTGGATGGGCAGGCTTTAGCAATCAGACTATATAGTGATGGTCGCATGGGCAGGCTTTAGCAATCAGGGTTGGTCCCCCAAAATCAGTTGCCACAGAACCTCCACCATAGAAAATTGTTCCCCCAGAGCATCATTGTGGAAAAATATGTCCCACTAGCACCATCCTCAACCCCACCCTCTCCCTTACTGAGGCACAAGTGTTAGGTGTCTGTCAAGATGCTAGGTCTACCTTACATGCATTACGTGGTTGCTGCACCTAGCTTAAGCTGCTTGCAGCCTGGATGGACCAGATTAGAGCCAGACATCGTCTATAGGGCACCCACCACCCGGAAGGATCATGATCCAATGCGGAACTCGTCGTATGTTAGGGCAGACTAAACCACAGGACCCCGCACGAGTGCTAGCCCGCGTGTGTGGGGGGACTGTGTGCAGCAAAAGGGACTAATTACGGCTGCCACAGATGGCATGGGAGAACTGATTTCAGTGGGGGGCCATCCACAGCATGACAGGTTAAGGTGGGGCATATATCAGGACCCCTACGTAGAGCGTCAACCAACACTCTGATATTCAACCCCATGTATCACCTATGGCAGTCTGGGTTCTGGTGGTCACATAAACATCAACATTTCGGTCAAGTTCTCCAGCCTGCACACAGATTTCGAGAATGTTTCCATCACCATTTTCATCCTCTTCCTCCACGGAATAGACACTCTGACTGAAGCCAATTGTGACAGCTGTAAGGAAAGTTGTACTGTGTTCCATTTTCTACTTAGAAGCATGCATTTTAGACCACCTAAATTGGAATATGAACTAGCAAAGGTGTTGCAGTAGAGTCAATGGTGCATTGTTGGAGAGTAGGGGTAAACTAACCGTCATCTTCAATGATATAAACTGTTGCATAGTAGTGCTTTATTTCAATGCGCTCATCCTGAGTAGACAAAACCAACGAGAATTTCTCGACGTCCTCAAGGGCATCTCCAGTCACAATGCCCACGTTTACACACTCTCTTCGACTCTGGTGAAATGTGAGGCTCTCACTCAGTGGATCAAAGTCAGCAGCTATAGCAGAGTAATAAAAAGAGTTCCTCATGGAAAGAGGACAGGATTTGTACAGGCTTACCAGTGGCAGTACCCGGAATAGAATAGAGACTGACTGTCAGGTAGTTTTCTGGAGTACCATTGAGCTCCACACAAATTTCTACAGACCCATTGCTCTCCTTTACTTCATACACTGACTGTGAGAAGTCGACACAATCAGCTGGATCAAAGTAAAGGTCAACAGTTAAGAGGATGGTGACAAGGTTTTTCCTGCTTACTGTCATTGTCTGTGATTTGCACATATGCAGTTTTTATGTGTGCTGTCGCGTCCGCTTCAAGCACAACATAAAATGACTCATCCTCTTCCACAATATCATCATCAAAGATCTTAATGTCAAAGTAGACTCTATCTCCAACACTTGATCCACTGACAAATGTTTGCTTCAGTGGAGATGTTCCATTATAGTCTTCATCAGCTGCTCAGCAGGAAACACTCACATACTCAAGGCAATATTACACCCTCACCAGTTGCAGTGTCTCCTAACACATGGAGATGGAGCTCAAGATCATGTTTTAAGTAAGATTTGAGCTCAACACACAAAGACACAACTGTGTCCCTCTCATTGACTTCATGGATCATGTTTTCGAGTGTTACTACCGGAACTGGAGGGAGATTGACATGTATAGTAAACATCTTATGTATTCTAGCGATTACAATGTTTAATGTTTTCACATTACAAAGCCCAAGATGAATCCTACACACAAACTGTTTCATCCATCTTATATGTAATGCAATGTTGCAAAAACTCACTGTCATCATCTACGATTGTGATGTTGACATGGTCCACTGGTAAATGGACACAATCCATATCAGTGGTGATGTTCACTGAGAAGTACTCATACTCCTCAACACAGTCGCAGTCATTGATAATGGGGATATAGAGATGGTATGGGTTCTCTGAGTACTTGGTAAACACAATTTCTTCTGTTAATGACACATAGTCGATGCCTTCAAAAGCTGCAGGCATTAAACATGCAAATATAATATTGGTAACACTCTGGAGGGAGAAATTAAAACTCACCAGATCCGCTGGAAGTCTGGACTATCACTGTAACATCAGTATAAACCTCCCCCTCCAATTCCACCAGAACAAGCATAGCTCCATTTCCTTCCAAAACAGTTCCAGCTTGGTTCTCCAGTGAAAGAATCACATTCACCCCTGCAGGATTTTCAGGATCACTTATCGTTGGGCAGGTTAAACCACCAGAGAGTAACATACAGTCATCGTCAATGATGTGTACTTCCACATGGCTATTTACTAGGTGAACAGCCTTATCGCGTCCAGGAGAGAGAAAAATCAGAAAAGACTCATTGTCCTCCTTGAGGTCGTCGTCTATGATCACAATCTCGATACACTCCACCACCCCAGACACTGAATCACTCTCAAAGTGTAATTGGTATTTGCTGCCCAACAAATCTAGAGAAAAGACAGTTCTTACGTACATAAAAGCGTAACATCTATGTGCAATACTCACCCATTGCTGTGGCACCAAACTTCTTGCACTCAATATACACTTCTCTCTGAAGACAACCTTCAACTAGTTCAATACATATTCTGACATATCCAGCATTCTCCTCCACATAATACACCTGTTCTTGTACGCCAAATGTCGCATCTGAAAGCATGAAATATAGAAATTGCCACTATCACCCAACACCGGCACTTACAGTCACTATCCAAGATGTTTATCGTAGCTGTAGAGATGTGGATATCAACATCATGATCAGAAGATGAAAGTTCAACTAAGAAATATTCCGTATCTTCCAAACAGTTATCAGAACTTATAGTGAACAAGAAGCAAATTTCATCATCTCCACCAACACTGAATATTCCAGTGAGTACGGTTGGTGAGTCAAAGTCGCTTCCATCTAGCAGAGTGAAAACATTATCAATAAATAATGTCCCACAAATATTTTGAACCTTGTGCTGTTGCATCATTTACACGTAGTTGAAATTGCACATCTCGTTTTATATCAGTCTTTAGCTGAACACAGATGTCCACAAATCCTTCACTTTCATTTCCCGTGTAGTAGGAATCACCCACAGTTATTTTGGCCACTGGGTAAAAGGATTTTAACTATAACTTCTTGAAAAATCCTGAAATCCTCACCGTCATCATCATCAATCATTATGGTGACTTCACCATTATCGATATCAACGCAGTCCATGTCACTGGTGACCACTATGAAAAAGTGTTCACCGTCTTCCTCAAGACAAATGTCGTTCAGAATTGGAACAGACACAGTCTGTTTATTGGGAGTTTCCTCATTGAACATCAGGTTCAAATCCACTGGTATAAAGTCCTCATAGGCTACAGCTGAAGATGACAGCACGTGATTACGTGTACATTCAATGAAATACACACAAAGCACACCTGTCCCAGCAACAGTGGCAATGTTGAGAGTGACATCTGTCTTTAGGTCTCCTGTGAGTGTCACAGTTACTACAACAACCCCATTATCCTCACCAACTAAACCACCATTTTCAACCGACAGAGAGACCTGTACAACTGCATTTGAAATGAAAAGTTGAAATGTTGCATGTGTCATAGCACGAAATGCGCAGAGTGGACAGACAGACTTACTAACACCAGACCCTCTCCTGTTTTAGAGAGCGTATGGCTATGCCAGACTAGTACTGACTGACTAGTACTATGCGCTCTGAGGGTTAAAAATACAATCCCTTGTGTTTACTCCCTTTGACATGATATACATACTCGAGCCATATAGGGTGCATTTGGATAGCTTACCATCCTCATCGATGATATATACATCAGCATAACGTTTATCAATGTGTACAGATGGATCTCCTCCAGCACACAGTCCAAATACAAAAGATTCATTCGCCTCTTTGGAATCATCCGAAATGATTCCAATATTAACACAGTCAACTGTCCCAGCTGCTGAGCCACTCTCAAATGTCAAATGCCACGTACGACCTTCATAGTCAGTGTAATCTAAGAGGAGAGAGATTTCATATTCAACAAACAGTGTTAATAACTATGGAACCTACTCTTAGCAGTTCCATCAAATGTTTCATATTTGACTGTGACTTTTCGCTCTAGACAATCCTCCAGCAGTTCAGCACAGAGTGTGACTGACCCGTCATTCTCAGCAACAAAGTACGAGTCATACTGAACACCAAACAGTGCATCTAAAAGGAAAAATACAAATAAAATAGGCAAACATGCAGAGAGTATGAACTAACAGTCATTCTCCAAGATTTCAACGCTGGCCAAATTGATATGGATATCAATGTAAGGATCATAGGATGAAAGAAAAACTTCAAATGATTGTTTGTCCTCCACGCAATTATCATCTTTCATATAAAATGTGAAGCAAATCTCAGCATCACCTCCCACAATGAATGTCCCATTGAGTTCAGCTGGTGAGTTGAAGTCACTGCCATCTGAGTGGTAAGCAAGTAGTACAATGCAGTTTATCATACTTTCCTCTCACCCTCTGCCGTAATATTATAGGTAGTGAGTTCAAAGTCGACATCCCGCTTAATTTCAGTTTTCAACAGTACACAAATACCAAGAGAAACTTCTTCTTCGCTAATTTTGTAGTAAGATTCGTCAAGTGTGATCTTGGCCCCTGAGGACAAGGAAATATAGATATAGATGTCAAAGGAAAAATGGCGATTAACAACTCACTATCATTGTCCTCAATGGTGATATTGACATAGCCACCAATTATCTCAACACAGTCCATATCACTAGTGGCCACTACAGAGAAGTCTTCGCCACCTTCTTCAAGACAAATGTCGTTCAGAATTGGAACAGACACACTCAGTGTATTAGAAGATTCCTCATTGAAGATAAGGTCCAGATCCACTGGTCTAAAGTCCTCGTTAGCTATAGCTGTTTTAAGATCAAATACAACAGAGCATTGGTAGTATTGGTAGATGTTGTATGTAGGGATGGCACTGGTAAAATTTTGCATGATCGTATACAAAATTCCATCAGGGAATGCCATGTTAAACCTTCAAAGTACACTAGCAATAACTCCTGGGCCAATCTCTAGCTACATATATGCACCCGTGTTTCGTTAGAATCTGCAGTTCAGCCCACTGTATCACTTGCAGAGCACTTTTAACCTTCGGTGCGCATGCGCAGCAAGGGTTACAGTACTTGGTATGTGTGTCTGTCTGTTTGTCTGCAGCTATTCTGGTACTACAGGCTACGAGGTGACCTATGAGCGATACCAATGGCTTCAGAACTATGAGAGCGTGAAAAGTAAAACGGTGATTTTCCTAAAAATGACTTTGTTCAAGAGATATGCTGTGAAAACAGCGAAAAAGGCAATATGGATAATCAGTATAATGGGGCATATGTATTTTGCTACTAGAGACTAGAGCCTGCCACCTCAACTCTCTCACACCACTGAGCATGCACATGCTCTCAGCAGTATCTGCATCACATTTCGTTTTTGTTGGGGCTCTGCCCCAAATCGAAAAATTAGTGAAAAATGAGAGGATGAAAGAGGAATGTAGGAACGTCACACCATGAAGAAGAAGGGAATGAGATGATGCTTACACCGAGACAGAAAGTCATTCACAACCCCACCCCCACGTACATCTTTGTTTTAACATCCAAAACATGTTCATTAGCAAGTTTATGCTTTGCCACTTCTAAAATTTGCATCTGTAAATTAATTAATAAGACACAACAAGGATGTCTTAGTGTTTGTCTTCCGATATCCCTATATCCTCACAACTAACAGAATACACATAACACACACACCTGTCCCAGCAACAGTGGCAATGTTGAGTGTGACATCTGTCTTTAGGTCTCCAGTGAGTGTCACAGTTACTACAACAACTCCATTATCCTCACCAACTAAACCACCATTTTCAACCGACAGAGAGACCTGTACAACTATTACATATATAGCAACACATATGTAAAAACACCAACCAGTACAATTGCACAAAGGTCTTACCCTCTTCATCTATGATATAAACAATGGCATAGAAATCATGAATGTGTACAGATGCATCTCCTCCAGCGTAGATTGCAAACGTAAATGTCTCACTCTCCTCCTTATAATCATCATTGATTATCACAACCTCAACACACTGCTCATCCCCAGCAACTGAACCACTGAAGAACTTTACATAGGAAGTACTGCCTTCATAGTCCTCAGCACCTAGGGTTAGTACAGTAGACCCCTTGTGAGTGAGTCTCTTACACGAAAAAGCCTGCAAAATATCCCTTATTTGGAATACAGATAAAACTCTTACATTGCTATATAGCTGCACTTAACAATGTGCACAGCAATGGTTAACTGATGGCTGCATATTGCTACCACACAATCACATTACCAGTTTGAAAAACGACATACATCACAGAGGCAAATTTTGTAACGTACTCAGTGCTTTAGCATCAAATGTGGCATAGTCAACCACCACATCTCGCTCCAGACAACCATCAGCTATCACAACACATGGGTATACTGGTCCATCATTCTCTTCAACATAGTAGGTGGCATTCTCAACATTGAATAGTGCATCTGAAACAACAAAAAGTCAGACAAATGTGAAGATGAAGGCAAAAACAACACTAACAGTCATTGTCCCAGATGGTGATAATGCCCAAATGGACTTGGACGTCAACATAAGGATCAGAAGATGAAAGAACAACTTCAAATGATTCTTTGTCTTCCACGCAGTTATCATCACTGATATTAAATCCGAAGCAAATCTCAGCATCACCTCCCACAATGAATGCCCCATTGAGTACTGCTGGTGAGTTGAAGTCACTGCCATCTAAGGGGTTGAAAATATAATCTCTCTCTACTGCAAATATTGCTCGATTCCATTTGACCTTGTGCTGTTAGGTTATTAACCGCAAGTTCAAATTCAATACTGCGCTTAATGTCAGTCTTCAGTAGTACACAGACCTCCACAGATCCATCACCTTCGCTTTTCTTGTAGAATGAATCATCCAGTGCGATCTTGGCCGCTGGAGGTTGAACCAAAACCAAGTCACAGTTGCTCTTTGCACTGCTTATAAAATCTACATCCATGCACAGTTATTAAACCTTGGCACGCATGCGCTACGCGGGTTACAGTACTTGGGTTTGTCTGACTATCTGTCTGTTACATCAGATTCTGGTACAGCCCACAAAAAAGCAGCCAAAAAGCAATACCAACAGATTCATGGATACACTGGCTTGATTTTGATTTTTGTAAAAATACTGCAATTGGCAAGAAACCCAAGCGAACAAGCCATAATGCAAATATGCTCCTGCTTACCCCGACCACATTCTGGTTGTTTTGCATACCATGCATCCGAAGTTACAACGGAAGGTGAGCATCAAGTCTCGCTATGCTACCTACTGGTGTAGCTAACCTGCGTGTGGCTGACTCTCAGTGAGAAGCCATGGCCAGCTTGTCAATTAGCGTCTTTCGCCGAGGATTTTCAATTTAGTGCAAATGTGAATCACTACTGTGTGTTCTTGCAACCATCACAACTTACTGTCATCATCGTCAATAGTGATAGTAACATTTTCATCCACTATACTGACACAGGTCATGTTAGAAGACAGTGTCACACTGAAGGTCTCATTGTACTCCAGACACTCATCATTTATAATGGGAATGTATACTATCTGTGTGAGGCCTGTATCTTCATTGAAAATGATATCATGTGCTATCGCAATATAGTCACTGCCCATTTCAGCTGCAACAAAAAGAGATGGTACACACATCAACTGCTAAAATGAGATTCTTGTTAAAATAATACCTGTCCCTTCCTCGGTGTGTACAGTGACTACGATGTCGGTTTGCAGATCTGTTCCCATGTACCGACTAACTGCCACTAGCACTGCCCCATCCGCCTCACTCACAATGCCATTGTTCATCACAGACAGAGCCATCACCACAACTGCAGCAAAGAAAAAAACTGACAAATGCAACTTCAAAACTTTCATGCCACTGATTTTTTAACCACTTTTTCAGAGTCTGCAGAGGTTTGCATTGTCAGGCAATTATTTTTCTTGCAATGACAGTTCATGAATGGACAAAATGGCTCCATTATTACAGCTAGCATATGATCCCCTCATTCATTTATATGCAGGGCTGTGAGTCTACCAGTCCTATACTATGGCATAAAATGTTGGCATGGTAGATATGTAAAAAGGACACCTGGTTCTGTTTCCTATCCCCCTTGGTTCCTGCCTTAGTACATGGACAACACCGGTTCTTTTCAAGGAAAAAAGAGATGCCATGGGTGGGACTAAACCCACGCCACTCTGCAGTCTCGGCAGAGTGCTCCACCACTTGAGCTACCACGGCAGCTCAGACGGCAGGGCTCAAAGTGTACCATGCAACACTATACAAAGCAAAGGCAAACCCCAAATTAATAACTTAACATATAGGAGCCGGCTGGGGTAATTAACAAAACCAGAGATCACTCATACCATCAGCAGGATCCTCTCGGATAGAGATGTGACCTTGGTCTCTGCAAAGTTTAATCCCAGGGTCAATGGTTGAGAGATAGATCTTGAACTTCTCTTCCTCTTCCTTGGTGGAGTCCTGAACGGCTGTGAAATCGAAACACAGCTTTTGGTCTTGAATAGTGTTTACTGAACTAGCTTCAGCTCCGAACATCAGGGGACATCCAGTAATATTGTAGTCAGAATCATCACCAATAATCACTTTTACTGCACAGTGAAAAAAGGCCGTTAACTTAAGATGTATTCTGCGGAAACACACACAACATACCATTAACAACAATATCATCTATAGGTCTTTCAGTTGACCCTTCTACTGTCACACAAACACTCTCAACATTGCCTTCATCCAGCATGACATGTACGTCGTTTGAGAACCCAGCCTTTAGTTCTGTTGGACAACACATGTGTACATAATCTGGCACATGATCAAAGAAATGCATGGCCACTCACCGTCATTGTCAGTGATATGTACAACTGTAGTATTGACAGTGCCAACATCCCCACATGGACTAACTCCTTCAATTGTAATAATGAAAGTCTCTGTTGACTCAAGAATGGCATCATCCACTATAATACTCTTTAAATCAGTGCAGACATCGCCTGAAACAGTTCCTGGTGGGATGGTGATGATATGCGGTCCCTCTACAAAGTCCCCTCTTTCAGCTAACAAATCTGTATGATGCACAGAAAACAGACATTAATATGAAGGAGGAGACTGGGAGAGATAGGCATACTTGCAGTGCCTGTAGCTGTGCCAAGTAAAACTGTCAGGTTACACTGGACAATGCCTTTTCCAGTTATATTCAACGTCAGACAGATCTGTGTGTTGTCTTCAACCCCTTCGTCAACTGTCACTGTTTCCTCTCTCATTTCCAGAATAAATTCTTCACACATGACATAGGATACAATCTTATAAAAGTTTCACAGAGTTGGCAACTAAAGCTAGGGCACACTTGTATAGCATAGCTACATATAAGGTATTGACTGAGTGATCCAGCCAGCTCGCTAACTCTATGCAGCATTCATTTGTGCGTTATGTTGCAAGAGGTAAAATCTCCATGCATCTTATAAAACATTCAAATCCACACAGATAATATTAGCTTGGTAACTCTGAGCAAAACTTTTATTTCCCAAGCCTTGTGCTATTTTCATAAACGTGAAAAAGCAGTAGTAGTACATATAAGTACATATAAACTAGGTACTACTGAGGTATAGCTAGATCCAAGATATTAGATGTTAGTAAGTATGAGTTGGCACTACACTGACATTCCCTGCAGTGAGGCGCATTCTTTCAGCTCTTCTCCCCAGAAAGAAAAGATCTGAAACACCTTTTCATGCCTGCTGTTGCACAGACACATGCAAACTGAGCTTGCAAGCTGCCTGTATATTTCAGTCTTGCGCATAGCTACCGAATGTACACACAAGCACCAGTCACAAACTTAAGCACAAAACCCTTTCATTCGTGAATAGCCCAATTGCACGTAAGCGTTGGAATGTAGATTAATGTTTTAATTGCCCGTGACGTCACGGCTGGGGTCCAGTTTCTCTGCGTTTTTGTATGGGCAAGTATAGGACTTGCGTTTTAAAGCGCAAGTCCTATACTTGCCCATACAAAAATGGGACCCCAGCCGTGACGTCACGGGCAATTAAAACGTTAATGAATTCCGATCGCCTTACGTGCAACTGGGGTATTCCCTAGCCCTAGCCCTATAGGAAATCACGAAGGTATTTTAGAGGAATCTAACACATTGTTTTGGCGAGCAAGCGGGAGCAGTTCTATATGTCACACGTGTTTTGCATGTATTTAGAATCATTACGGTATCTACAGCGCCCGGCCGATAGTTATAAACACAATATACAAATAATTTAATAAAATTCCAGCATTGAAAAGACTAGGTAGCCTTGCTTTGCTCGCCAATTATCCAGCTGACTGCATGCACCAAACCTTTTCTTCGTGAAATGTTGTTTTGGACTGATTCGCAAAAGTTTTTGGTTGCGAAGTAGTAATGCAAGCACCACATGCAAACACATTGCCTATAAAAACATGCATTCCAAAGGTTGTGGCTTCAACATAAAACCTCCCTACAGGAAGTGGACTTACCATCATTATCGATAATAACCACAGAGGTTGATGATGTATCGGACATAATTGGAGGGTCCACCTCACAGTCGACCACAGAATCAAACCATACCGTGAAACTGTGGTCACACTCAACCATGGCATCATCGACGATATTGATTGTTTCACACGATGTGACAGGTAACGTACTAGCGTTAAATACTATGGTCTGTGTAGGATCAGGAAATGAGAAGTCCTCCTCATAAACTGAATAGAGATTTTTTTATCGCGTCAATTTCATAGGTTTCATAAGTGTTGCGTATGTCAACCTACCAGCTTTTCCATTCTCAACAGCCAGTGCTAGAGTCAAGTCACACTCCATTCCACCAGAAGGTGGAACAAGCACCATACAGATATCTATTACACCATCTCCCTCATTAGCCACAAAGACAGTCTGAGTGAAATCTACCATAGCATCTGGAGAAGACACATTATTAATTTGACATGTAACAGCCACATACCAATCACGACCGCTACACTATGCATAAACTTGCCTGTACATACTGGTTAACATTCTTTGTGTGAGTGGAGCGAGCGTTTGGCGCCATTTACATATATATATATGCACAGAGCCTCCATAAGTGCATAAGAATTTATATATGGCTATAATACTAGGCACTAACATCAATTTCTGCTTATTTAAGGAGACACCTATGGCACCCAAAGGGTTAACAGTATCGTAGTGTGCAGTCTGTCAGCAGCTCCTAGCTAGATAGCTTCACGGGCATGCCCGTATATATTTCTGTCAAAGTGGTGGTTGCATTAATAATCAGCTAGAATGGATGGGTGCAACATACAATCACTCACAGGCTTAACCTACATACACAGTATTCTCAGTTGCATATCTCCAAAGAATCCAAAGACGTTCTCCAAAAGCAACCAAGTTACACAGTGGGCTTGAACTTCGACCAACATAGTAAATATGCCCTGCATGATGCCTCTGACCATTTTACTTATAGCAAAGGAGCAGCAAGGAACTGGAAAGGAAAACCTTCCGCAACTGCTGATTCTGCCGGCAACAGCCACGAACACCAGACGACAAATCAGCCCACCATAGAGGCAGTTCGTGCACATGGATAACGCCCCTAGTCAACATGCTGAGTTGGCAGCAAATGGCATTACGTTTGCCGTTTTACAACTCACTCAATCCCCAGGTCTGGCGGTTTTCATACTAACCATGACGACAATGACATGCTGACAGACATGCAAACGCATCACATAACCCCTTGCACCATGTGCACGGGGTAACTTACACATGCACACCTAAGTTTAGTGGACAAAAGCAGTCGTTTTGATCTCATAAACCAAAGTTAAAAAACAATGCTTCCAATAATGCATCAAGCCCATGTATACACTTTGCAATTCTCCTGCTGAGGGTTTGAACACTGTGTGTTCTCTCTATTTATTCACAGTGTGCATGAATGTAAGCAGCATGACAATGCATGGCACTGAGGGTTTAGCACTTTTTGATCTCAGTTTGGTGAGTGTTCCACAACTTACTGTCGTTATCCAGTATAGTAATCGTTGCGTCTGATAGTGGACTGGAAAACATAGTTCCTAGTGTGGCAGAGGTAATGGCTACAGTGAAGTTATGACTGCACTCCAGTATATCATCATCAGTAGCAGTTATTTCTCCACAAACAGTGTTGCCCTCCATTGACAATATTGGGAATGTCACATGAAGCATCGTTGGATTAAAGTCATCACCACCAACTGCAGTTTAACAGAAAACAAGGTATTTCGAAAGGTATGCCATGGCATGTTTAAACTATAGCGTCAGTACATTTCAACAAGTGTAAAATTGTCTGAAAATGTAGCTAGCGATGGTTACGTAACGAAAAAAGCCTATACCAAGATGAAATACCCATCCCCACATCATAGTGACTCTCCATAAATTTCCTTTTGATGATGACAAGAAACAAAGATGCAAGGATGGGGTTGTGAATAGGTCTCATCTAGGTCTATAGGTATCCCCCTTATTTTTCATGATGGAGATCTTTCCTCCTCCTTTATTTCAGTTTTTCCACTTGTGTGTCACTAATTGATGCACCTGGCATGTTAGTAAAGGTTTTTCCTTAAAATAAGGTTGTGTACAAGCTCCACTGCACACACAATCACATTTACAGACAAATACACTGGCTCAGAATACCTATAACATGGCCATATTAAACCAAGTGTTCTGGTTGTGTGTAGCAATAAACAATGCACAAATGAGCTGCACTGTTGTGTTGCACAGTGGGGGGAAAATCCATATTATATGGCTTAAAAACACAAGCAGTTGCATAGCCAGGTAGGTAGGTATTAAGCAAAGATTGCCGTAAATGGCATCACCAAGTGTGCTTACCATGAAGAGCTATGTGATGTATGTATCACGATGAAATATGTTACGTCACAACTGTGCCAACAAATCCCATGTGGCACTAGAGACCAGACAACACCAAGGCACTAGATTTCTTGCAAGTATGTTTCACTTCACTTGTGTATGTTCTGTATGTAACTTACATGCTTTATCTCCATCAGTGGTGCTCAGAGTTACAACAATTTCCCACTGGAGTCCATCGGGAGGAAGATGACTGAGTTCTACACACACCTCCACTGAGCCACCCTCAGTGATGGTATACTCCATTTCTGCCATCTGAACTGTTGCAACTGAGGTACAAGAGCAGAGCAGAAATATAAAAGCACTAAAGTGCACTGCGCATGTGCGGTACCGCCAATTGATGGTCTGGGCTATGAGTATGCATTTACGTGCATCTCGGCTAGTACCTCGCAGAGAGTCTGACACGGGCTAGCTACGTACTAACCCCATTTCACACCTCGATTTTCATTTCCCTATTTTTCAGGTTAGCCCATATATGTATTTGTCACCCCTTTTGGCCCCACCTATTTTTACATCCCCTTATCCTTAAACTTGTGGGAGTGAAGGGTTTAAACCCCTTTGGTGTAGCCTACGTAAGATCTTTGCCTCGTGCCTTTGATCCACTTTCAACCGTTTCTGTTTGCATAAAAGGAGCCCGCTACTCAGATGTAACTCAGAATTGTTATTCGCTACCTACGTACCATCTCCGAGAACTCTTTTCGATTCAATGCCGCACTTGAGTAATTTATTGCCGTGAAGACCTTGAAGAACATGGCAGAAAAATGTACTCACAGTCATTGTCAATGATTTCAATGTTGGCAGCCTGTCCTGGTATCACCAGATCACTATCCACCACCTCCACAAAGAAAGTATGATTTCCTTCCACAGCAGTATCATTTAGAATGTCCAGTGGCACAAGAATTGTGTCTCCATTGGCAGTTGTGGTAAAGAGAGTGAAGGTTGTTGGTCCTGGTTGGTAGTCCATTCCCACAACTGTAATTCATTGTCATATTATTATATAAGCCTCCCCAACACAATGTTACATACTAGCTTTTGGACCATCCATATACTCTATCATCACTTCAACGGGACACTCCAGTATACCAGTGTCTACCAGAGACACTACTAGTACAAGGTTTACTGATCCAGCTCCTCCAACAAACACGTACGTGCTTTGAGAAAATCCAACATTAGCCTCTGCAATTTTGGGAGACGGAGACAGAAATTATAATGTACAGCAATCATTACTGGGACTACACTGAACATACCATCGTTGTCACTTATAGTAGCACTCTGTTGTGAGGGAGACTGAATTGACACACTGGTTGGGAGACTAACTGACATAATGTCAATAGTGAATGTGTGGGGACCTTCCACATTATTATCGTCAATAGTGCTGATACTAGTGCATAGCATTGTAGGGAGGGCAATCCCTAAGTTATCAAACAGGACTGTGTGTGGTCCAAGGGAGTAGTCATCACCTTCAACTGAAAAATAAAAGTATATTCCTATAGTATCACAAACAAGCACTAGAGCAAAAATAATCACAATACTTGAATAAAAAACAGCTAGAAGAGAGTTTCAACAATACGGAAGCCCATAGGGATCCATTGCAATTTCTGATTTTCCTCCTAGAACTTCACACACACTCGTGGTGCATGACCTACATGGGAAGATGTAATAGGCTATCCCTTTGCTTTTTATGGAGTTCAAAGTCATACCTTGAAATTGTGTGCGGAGGGAGGGCCTGGGGACAGGGCTAGAATGGACCTACATACCTATCCCAGAATTTTGTAGAGTTCAAATCAATGGCTGGCCCCTATAGGCTTCCGTACAACAAGCAATATAGAGATCATGGATTTGTCGCTCACTTTTAGAAAGTGCTTGAGCACTAACCTGTCTTTTCATTATCAATGACATCCAAACTGACATTGAGTGGGTTACCAAGAGTGATTCCAGAGCATATGAGATTGACACATATACTGAGAGTTCCACCTTCAACAACAGTAGCAATTGGTTCTAGATTCACAACTCCCTCTGCACATTATTAACAGAAAAGAGAGAGAGTGGAAAAAAATTAACAGAAAGGAAAATCAAAATAATGTTATTAACAGTGGATGATTGTAAAGCATTGATATTTATCACCACTGAAACAAGTACATACCATCCTCAATTATTCTCTGCAGGGTTGATGACAATCTGAACGTGTCACCTCCTAGCTAAGCCTGCACGTTCTAGAATACTTACGAGCAACAGACCCTTTAATCTATTCTAAAATGTGACAATGCCGTCGTTTGATATATATAACGGCTAAGTAGTCTAGCTCCCTTAGAACATAAAACGTAAGACAATCCCTGTCGTACGCACCATCATTATCAGTGATTGTAACGGTGGCAGAGTCTGATGCTCCAACAGAAACGACGGCACTTTGGTCTGTCCCACTGATTCTAGCGCCAAATGCTTCATCTCCCTCCAACAAGGTATCTTCCGTTCCGCTCACTGCCACACAATGAGAGCCATCAGTCGGAAGAGTTGTTCTGGCAGGAATGGTGACAGATGCACCCAGCGAAAAGTCAACAGCTCCTGAGTGCACACAATTCCAGGTTTATATATATAGATGCATATAATTATGATAAATGTTCATAAAAAGAGAGAACAAAACAATACACGAATGGTTACGTTGTACGTACCCATGTAACAATAGACCATGTGATGCCAAGAGAAAAAAGATGGGAGCTCTGGACAGCTGTTTCGGGCTTGTTGGCCCTCATCAGCAAACCATACCGCAACCTCTCTCTCTGGCATCATGAGTTTATAAAGGCAAGTTGAGCGCAGCACTTGTGGTTTTGAACTAATGAGTTCATCCCCACAAGCTTTTGCTCAGCGCAGCGCTGTGGTCGACTAATGAATCTCTCCACTAGGCGTTCCAGTACCGAGTCAAAACCCAATCGAATGCTGACATAGTGTTGGGCCACGGCAATGAAGCCAGCAAGCACCCATGTCCTGCCAGCGCATACGTATGTAACAATAGACCATGTGACGCCAAGAGAAAAAAGATGCGGAGCTCTGGACAGCTGTTTCGGGCTTGTTGGGCCCTCATCAGCAAGCATACGCAACCATACTCTCTCTGGCATCACGAGTTATAAAGGCAAGTTGAGTGCAGCACTTGTGGTTATGAACTAATGAGATTCATCCCCACAAGGCTTTGCTCAGGCGCAGCGCTTGTGGTTCTGAACTATGTATGTACAGTACGTCAAGTCGGCACAAATGGTGCAGAATCGACTAATAACTTAGATTAGGAGCCTACCTGCATCGGCATTCAGCACAGATGTCACAGTGACTGCAAGAGGATGACCAAGTTCAGTAGGAGTTCCCGTCAATACCACACACACTGAGCCGGCTGCTCCACCTTCAGTGATACCCACAGAATCTGCAGCGACCTCAACCTCCCCAGCTGAAAGAAAGATTTATGCACAATCATAACATCTAACACAAGGTACGTACTGATTATTATACGTACATATATATATGCGTCTCGCTTATCACACATACGTAACTACAGATCCCTGTCGTACGCACCATCGTTATCAGTGATTGTAACGGTGGCAGTGTCTGATGCTCCAACAGAACGACGGCACTTTGGTCTGTCCCAGTGATCATAGCGTCAAATGCTTCATCTCCCTCCAAAAAGGTATCTTCCGTTCCGCTCACTGCCACACAATGAGAGCCATCAGTCGGAAGTCGTTTTCCGGCAGGAATGGTGACAGACGCACCCAGAAAAGTCACCAGCTCCTGAGTGCACCAATTCCAGTTTAATGAAAAGCACTAAGTAGCAAACCCTCGGCGCAATTGTGACATGTACGCTGAGCACACGACCGTAGCAATGCATGCGCGTACCACTATTGATGGCTGGGTTAGGTTTTACGCTGTTACTACACTAAACCACGTGGTCTCCTTGCCAGCTCGCGCAGAGTCTGACTGGACGAACTCCACTGTAGATAGCATGACGAGAGGCGATGACCCAACCCTCGCGTTACACTCTTCTGGGTGGTGCACGTGATATCGATCAACTGTGGTAGCCGTCCTGTCCGTTTGTTTTGAATATCGGCTTTATGAATTGCGCTCTATAGCTTGTCAACGGAGCATTTTCAGCAGATACACACCACACATTTGTCTTACCGTCGTGCTCCCGTTGAGTAGGTAGTAGTCGTTAGTGAGAGGAAAAAACATTGGGGAGTGGAGATGTCGAGTACATACAGCACACAGAAGACACACAGACAGATCACCACTACGTACCCTCGGGGCACCAATGCGCATGTCACGCTCGCGTCCGAGGTTAAATATATATATATGCATAATATATTAAGTCAGAAGATAGAGCAGAGAAGGGAGGCTTACAAGAAAATATCTTGAGGGTCAGGATATTCTAGGGCAGGAATAGGAATATAGTAACTGCATAGGGAGGTGCAGAATTGAGTGTTCAGAGAAGCGTGAGGTTTGGAACGACGGGTCTAGTGGAAAGAGGCAAATTCAGATTTTGAGGAGGAAAGCATTTGGGCATTTGTTGGTAGAGGGACAAAGTGTAAGAGGAGATTACAGCTTCTGAGGAATAGTGCTGGGGTGTCAATGCAGTGCTAGTACAAGGCAAGCTGGAGGTGATCAGAGGCATTATCAGCCGTTGGGCACTTGTAGTGTTGATACAGCCTTTGATGATAGTTGGAAAGAGGAATGGGGAAGTGGATACGAAAGTGTGTGAGTCTCCAAAGATCTGTGTGGACAGTGTATGGATAGGGAATAGATTTGAGGAGATTGCAGTGTGTGTGTTAGAGCAAGTTGAAGAATAATCAGACGTGGTAGTTGGTGGGCTTGTGACAGAGCTTATGTGGGGAGCTTCTAAAGCATGGTGGTCAGGGATGGTTAGAGTTAATTAACAGTTGTTTACAGTATTTGGCGTGAGGAGTTTGTTCCACACGCACAGTGGATGGGAGGGCCTCAGTAGTCAACCGGTTAAGAAGAGATAAGGAGGATCCTGGGATTATAGGGGCATCACTGCGCGACTGTTGTTGGGAAGAGTCTTTTGATAGGTATGAACAATAGGCTGGTGAAGCATCTGACGAGGAGCAAGGCATTGCATTTGAGGGCCAGGCGGGTGTGTTAGGGTTGGAAGGGGTTGGGGTTGATAATATTTATACTGCTGAAATGAGCTCGTCTGCAGGGTAGACTAAAGGAGGGGAAGGAGACATATGCATCTTTCTAGATGTGCAGAAGGCATACGATAGTGGTGTGGCGTAGACGCCTGTGGTTACAGTTGCTGGGATTTGGGGTAAGAGGGAAGAGTGGAGGTCATAAAGTAGTGATGTACGAGTATCAAAGAGTGCTGTATGGTTGGAGATGGGAACGGTCAGCAGGCATTTGATGTGTCTGTGGGAGTCAGGGGAGTCGTCAGGACGTTGTAGCTTATCTCCATTTTGTTATCGCTCATTTACTATGTGGTTGCGTTGAGGGAAGGAGGAAGCTGATGAGATCGGATCGATTTAGAGTAGTGGCTGGGGACTTGAGGACTTTGTTTGGCAGATGAGTCGTTGTTGGTGTTAGTGAGAGTCTAAGGATCAGTTACACATGTGCTGCATGCCTGCCTACGTCGAAAAGTGGCGGCTACAGGCTAAGGTGTGTGTAGTAAGAGTGCAGATGATGGTGTTCGCTAGGGAGTCAGTGGATGGTTGCGTGGAATGGGGTGGTGCATATGTTTGCCTAGAGAGTACCACTACATCCACATACTTGGGTTGTTGATGTTATACTACTACGTGCATGGGATGTGCATATCAGAATGTGTTGAGACACGGTAAATTTGAAGGAGGGTTCATCAGTTCATAGTGATTAGTAATTAGTAATAGGCATATTATTTGAGGTGCTCTGCAGCGCAGGTGGTTGTTTGTGCGGGCGGGGTGGTCGCACAACTAGAGTCATGTGTGAGGTGTGGCAAGCCATAAGACTCAGGGCACTGCGTTGGAGTGTCCGTGATGCTGGGAGAGCTAGCGCATCTTGGGTGTTCGTCAAGACATGTAATGAAGCCCGTAGGGGGATATGGGGCACTTACAAGGGGCGTAGGGATAAGAATAAGTTGAGTGGTGGTTATAAGTTAGCGTGCATTGCCAGGCAATAGGTATCGAAGAAGCTTACTCAAGGATGGAATTTAAGCAACGGAGAGGCAGTGCAGAGTAAGTTTTGGAGTAAGGTCATTGATGATTCTTTTCGTCATTCATGTCAAAGGCAGAGTGTTGCATATTCAAAATGTGGATTGCTCCTTGAAGGCTTTCTGTCTATAATAGGGGACAGTATCAATGAGAGGGAGATTGGAAGAGGGGCTAAATAGCAAGTAAAGCTATTACTTGTATAAGACATTAACAAGGTGGTAATTCAAAAACTACTTGCATGGGAAAAGTGATGCTGGGTCTAGATTAATGTTTAAGTTCAGGTCAGGCACGATGTAGCTAAATGAGGAACTGGGTAGGCATAGGGGAGGGAGGGCGTGAGGATGCCTGTTGTGTGATGGATGATGGGTGTGCAAGTGTGAGTCATGTGTTGTGGGAGTGTCCAGCATATATTAGTCTTAGGAGCAATTTTAGTTGCCCTGCAGGGGAAGCTTGGGGATGATGGGTTTGAGCATTTCCAGTCAGCTGATAGTTTCAGGAAAGCATCCTTTATATTGGGGTAGTGAACTGTGGGAGGATAAATTTGGTTCTTTGCTGGGCCTTGTTAAAGGTTTTATTTTGGATGTTTGGGAGCTAAGAAAGGTTAGGTTATACGGCGATAGTCCCCGCGTACAACAACCCAGTCTCAGATTGCGTCTGGGAGCTGCAGGGGTGTCGCTGGTGGAAGGGGTGAGTTGAGGGTCTGGGAGGTGAGACAGACACTCATGTTCATAGGTGTTTGTTCGTGTGTTAACGGTTCCGCCCATTGCTCTGGGTGCGTGGTCTATGGCCCTAGTGCTATGGCAGCCACCTGAGTATATTATATTATTATTATTATGATCTAAGCCTATATAAAAACAAAAACACAAAAACTAGGAACGTGTGTACGAAGGGCCTTCTCATGCTCTCGTGCAGTATCTGCCAGCGTTCCCTCTATTAGCCTCTTGTACGTTCACAACTTTTCATACTGTTCTCACTCTGCATCTCACCTGTGGCGACATCATCGTCTGAGTCTGTTCAGAGAAGCGCCACCAAGTTAGTGTCAATGACTCATCCATGAGACTATAAAGCTCTGACTGATTCATTACTTCTCCTACCGTTGATGATGGAGTGGAAATCTCCGATATCCTCTTCTTGGTCAAATATAATGAAATGTCCGTCTAACCATCCATATCTATTCTTTTATGAAGTCTTGCAAGTCATTCTACTTACTCATCATCATATTATCAACTCAGACATTCGCTCTCAAAAACACAATCACTGTAGCAATTTTTATTTCATTCAACCACAGCCCTAGACTGTGGAACTCTATTCCTCTGTCGATATCAATCTCCTCTCCTGCCTTCTTACGTGATGACATCTCTGGAATCGTTTTATTACTAACTTCACACGAGATAACATAGGTACTTCTATCATTATGACTCTACGCCCAGGTCGCAATGACTTCAAATTACACTGTCCATGTGCATGTTTCGTATATAACTCATTATCATTACTTTGTTTATGTGTGTGTGTGGGATTGTCTTTTTGGATTGCTGCTGCTTCTAGGGCCTTCAGTCCATCACGCAGACTCTCATATCTCTCTCCGTCATCATCCTTTCCTCACTGTCTGCTTCTTTGTTGTAACAGTTGAATAATAATACTGATAAATAACCATGAGCGAAGATCGTCGGAAATAGAAAAAAGGACGAGTCAAAAGATATGGTGCTGCTCAGTTGGAGGGACACCTAGAGGTTAGT